>WTSP01025500.1:7391-75098 GCA_025331215.1 Actenoides lindsayi | reverse complement strand
GTGCGCTGGCCGGGGTCCTGCTGGCGCGGGGTGTGCGGGGCGGGGGGGGGGGGCGGGGGGGGGGGTTACAAAGAGCGCCTCTTCCAGGTCTAAGGGGCTGCCCTGACCCTAACCCATAGCAGATTTATAGCCTTGTCTGGCCGCAGCTTTGGAGGCAGCGAGCCCTGCCCTGCAGACACGCTCTTAGCCGCGGATTAACCCGGGCCGGGTCTGGAAGCGGAGGGTCAGGCAGGGCAGCTGCACCTGGGAAGTACCGGGAGAAAGCTTTGGGTGAGAACCCAGCTACGTCCTTAATTACGGTGCGTAAATCGCGACAGTTGTAATTACAACATTTCATCCTTTACAAAGCTTCCCCGTTATTTTCCGGATGGTTTGCCTCTGGCTGGGGAAGCGTTCCTGTAAAACCAGAGCCCGAGGCGAGGTTTCCTGGGGAAACCCGTGGCCTCCCGGCTGCCCCGACCCCGCACCTCCCGCGTCTGACCTCGCCTCGCAGGCTGCCCCGGGAGGCCGGAGCTGCTCGTACCCCCCCACCCTCTCGCGGTAAGGGGGTACCGGACAGTTGCCCGCGCCCGGCGGGACAACCGCGGGAAGGGCGGAGGCTGCTGCCAAACCACCGCCCTTACCCGCCGCTCGCAGGCCTCCCTCAACGCGGAGCAGCCCCGTAGCCTCCAACCGCCCCCTTCTCCGGCGGCACCGGCCCGGCCCGCTCGCGGCTCCCCTCGCAGCCCGCCCTGCCCCCGTGCCGCACCGTGGGAGAGGTTGCCGGTCTCGTTCTTGCAGTAGCCGCAGCGGTAGCCATCCTCTCCGCCGAAGTACTCGACGATGCTGGGAGAGCTGCCGGCCGCCGCCATCTCCCCCGGTGACCCACTCGTCCGACCCCGCCGGCCGGCTCAGGACAGGACCCGGCCCGCCGCCACACAAGGTACCCCGGGAGACCCGGAAATAGCAGCCGCCGCCATCTTTGCTAGGGGCAGGGCCCGGGCAGCTCCCACAGGAAACGCCGGCTCCGCCATGTTCACCGCTGGCAGCAGCGGCGGCTCCCCCATCTTTAGTGAGGGTGGCCGCGCTCTCCGCCCCCGGGTCCCGCCGCAGGAGCCCGGACACCCCGGTCCCATCTCTTCCCCGCTTACCGGCGGAGACCTTCCCCCGCTCCGAGGCGCAGTAGCCGCAGCGGTAGCCCTCCTTCCATCCCTTGTACTCCACCACGGCAGCAGGCATGGCGCCCGGCGGCCCCGCTCGCCGCAGCCGCCCAGTCCCTCAGCGCCCCGCCCGGGAGCGGCGGGTCGGAGGTTGCCGCCTTCAGGGGTGCGAGCTGTGCCCCGGCCGGGCCTCTCTCCGGCTGCTGCGTTGGCGTGAACACGGAGCTCCCCGGTTTGCTGTAAGTGGCGGAAGATGACCGAACGACGTTGCCGCCTGCCCTCAGCGCCTGACCGCCTCTTATCACCCCCCAGGCAGATCTCTCGATACCGACCGCCTGAGCTGCTTGAGCAGAAACCCTGCCTCGTTGAGGAAGAAATCCTAAAATCTCCAGAGGGGGGTCTCGGCTGAAGAGCATTTTCTGGAGATAGAGTCAGACTGTTATTTATTTTGAAGAAAACATCCTGGCCTAAGACAGCTGTCCTGGCTGAGTTCATAGAATGGTTTGGGTGGGAAGGAACCTTTCAAGGCCATCAAGTTCTAAACCCCCTGCAGGGAGCAGGGACATCTGCAGGTAGAGCACTTCACTCAGAGCCTTGCTCAATTTCATCTGGAGTCTTTCCAGAGATGGGACATCTACCACCTCTCTGGGCAACCTGGGACAGTGTTTTACCACTCTCAGGGTAAAAAATTTCTTCCTTCTATGTAATTTAAGCCTACCCTCTTCTAGTTTAACAGCACCAGCCCTTGTCCTGTCACAGCAGGCCCTGCTAAGTTACAAAACCAAATATCAGAAGAGAAGGAAGAATTTTTATCTGTAACTGTGACCAAATTTCCGAACTTGAACCTTGGTTTCCAGAAAAGCAAGTACAGGAAGACAGTATACATTTTTCCTGCAGCACTCAAAATCATCTAGATAACAAGATTATCACAGCAGAGATGGTTAACCATGTAAATTCCACTTGCAGGCTACTGGGGAGAGACAAGGGATGAAAGAAGATGGATAGCATTTCCTTTTTATGAAAGCTTCTGTCAGGAAATTATATAAAGTAGTAAACAAAGTTGTAATAAATAGAAGTATAAGGTAATAACCCTGCAACAGGTATAAACAAGACATATCAAGTGTTGAGATGTTGCAATAAAAATAAATTTAATTTTACAATATATACATATAAAAATCTTTTCCAGAGGAAACATTTTAAAATATTTTCTTTAAGGCACCTAGGAGGAAAGAGAGATAAGAGAATATTAGACAATTTGAAACAAGATTTAAAACCGTGACTATAAGAAAAATCTAATCTTATCATTTAAAGGCTTTCAGCAGGAACTAGGCTGTCTTGCCTAAATCCTTCTTCAGACTAATCTGTGAACATCAGCTGTCAGTGGGTTAAAATTTTAAAAAAGTGCAAAAACTGAACTATGATTTTTCACAGCACTGCATTCTAAGTACGAGTATAAAGTTCCAAAAATTAACTCAGGTATATTACTTAACTGACCATTAAATGTAAAAATAAAGGGTTTTTCTTTCAGTTAATTACTGTGTAGAAGGCTAGATTAGATTTTGTTCCATGAAGACATCAAGAATGTTGAAATGTTCCAGATGTTATAGTTACCCTGTATATATTTTTTTCTACATTTCTAAGTCACAGGTAGTTTCCTGTGCAGTTCTTCCACACGCATAAGGAACCCATGCACTGTATTCTTATTTAGGTTATTACAAGAACTTACTTGAAGAAATTAAGCTATCTCCATTTTATCTTCATTTCTGTGGTGAGGAGGGCTAATCATGGGTTCTGTTATTTCATACGTTTCTACGATCTCCTGGTTAGAGATGACAAGAGTATGTAAGTTACAAAAGCTGAACTATTTCAATTTAATTGCAGTTACCACCAGGTAATTTACAAAGTTTCTCATACTAAAGCACAACTTGAAACTAGTGAGTTCCTCCTGCACATTCTGAGTGAGGGACAAAAGAGAAGAGCTGTACCTGCTAAAAACTACTTTTTGTCTACCATTTATTATACCCAGCAAACAGTGAGGAAATCGTAGAGAGAAATTCTCCTCTAGAAGCAAGTGTCATACTCTCATTAGAGTACAGAACAGCGCAGCTCTTGGATGCATTCTGACACTTAAGAAAAAAAATTAATCAAAAGTATCAAGTGCCATGATACCTTCCACTCTTGATGATTCAGAGATATGACAACCTGGTTCCGTGCTCCAGCGCTACGGTCATTCTCCCTTCCCACGTTGTCTTTTAAAGGCTCTGTTCAAAAGAGAGTATTTTCAGTCTTTACATTTGTAAAGTCATTCCCTTCCAAAACAAAAAAGCTTCACAAAAAGCAAATCAATTAGATGTGCTCCACTAAGTTTGTGTCTAGCAATAGCCTGTACCATATACTCAAGAAATTTTTTTTAGTCTCACCTCCTAAAAACTTTGGAACTAACATTCCTCAGAGTCCCAGAAGGACCTAATTATTTAATCCTTTATGAAATCCCCCGAAGTCTTAATCCCACTGATTTCATTCCCGTGGGAATGAAAGCCAAAGACCTCATTTGTAAATTGGCGTTTCCTTTTCAACTGCTCAGAAAGTGCAGCACTTCCCAATTCAAGTATAAAAAGGAGACTTCTTGCACACAAAAATTTCTTTCATCAGCAAAGCATAACAATGTTCACTTGCTTATAAGCAAAAATATCACTTCAAAGGAAAGGTAATAACTTTTTATTTCTATTAATGGAATTAGTTTGTATAGAACAACATAATGGTTTTTTTCCATATTTTGATACTGAAAAGAGAATCAAATCAATATCCCTGCCAGAGTAGACATTCAGCTAAAAATAGACCTAAAACTTTGTGAACCCAAACCAAAAAAAACCACACAAAAAAACCAAACCACTCCACAATTAAAGTCTTTTAAGGCTACAGTTTACCTATTATTGGCAATTTATCATCATCCAGCTTTAATCTCGCAAAACCATCCTAAAAGAGAGCAGGATTTAAAGTTTCAGAAATGAGAGCTAATTAGGATAATGCACTGAGATTTCATCTATTTAATTAATATATTACATAATTATAAACAGGTACATTTATTGATAAAGAATCTTAATAGGCATACAAAATAAGAAAAATATTTAAATATAGCACTTATAAAGAATGCAGCTGATACAGAACAGTTGGCAACTACTGATTTTTTAACATCTGCTTTATTAAAAATCATTATTTATTAAATATACTTGAGTTAACCGTTCATAATCACATCACTATTCACTAAAAACATTAATTTAGTCAAAATAGATGTATAAGTTTTTCTCTGTTCCCAAAGAAGTACTTTGAAGTGAAAATCAACGGATGTGAAAAGAACATAAGACACTGCACTACTCTCCTACAATCTCAGTAACTTCTATACTCTGAGTACTCTTCTATCATCTAAATCAATGTGAGCTAGAATCCCTTTTTGAAATGTATATTGACAGCAACAACTTTACTATTGGTTTGTTGATAAATTGACTGTAGTAGAAAAATCTAATAAAAGAAGTAGTCTGTCAACTCTGTTTTCTACCGAAATACCAGACTGGTTGTAGGAAACAAACTAGGATTCCTAATATTTAAATCATAATCTGGCACTATTGAATCCATAAAAATCAACAAATCAATAATACTTCTAGGTAATTCCAATATCTAAAACAAGATTTCAAGAACATGTCATGCACCTTACCCTTATAATGAAGGAAACATGAAAGATGTTTTCCACAGTGCGTGCAAATGAGTTTGGATCGATCACCAGATCGAAGAAGGAAATTGGTGTATCAGCTAGGGATGCAAAAATGGGTGTGTTACAAAACAAAGAAACAAACAGGTGGTATACACAGAGCTAATGCATGTAAAGACAAACTTAATACTCTTTTAAAAGCTGAGGGAATGTTTATGTCAATTTAGTTACACTGCTGAATTCCAAGTTGCCTGCAGAAAGAAACAAAGTTTCTAGAGAATGTTATTTTCTTCCCTCTTTTGCCACAGGCATAGCCACACTTGGTCACTGTTTCATCACCTTCTGAAAACATCCTTCACTGAGAAGAGGGAGAGGGCAGGATTTAAGTTTACTTTGCAGTCAAACAGTACCTGATTAGTGCTAATCATATCCATCCTTCAACTTTCTACTCGCAACCTCCACCTAATTTTGTTTCTATGGTTTAACCACTCCCAACTGTGGTTGGATGACTAAGAGCATTCCCTTTCTCAAACCAGTGATTTAAAAGCTTCATTGAATCATACTCACGATCGTTTTTAAAATGAGTTTGCAGTAATCCCAAGATCCTCTCTACTTCTTTTTCTGTAGCTTCCTGATGAGATTCCTCCATTTTTTTTAACTGGAAAAAAGAAACAGTTTCACCTCAAATAATCACTCTAAGACAAGAATATCAAAAGGACACAACTAAAAAGAGAAATTTCTCTCTCTAAGCCACATGTGCGCAGCTACGCACACAGGCAAACATGAGACAACTTACAAAGTGCTTTAGGAATTAATTCCCACTTTACAATATCAAACAGAAAAGCCACAGTTTTTATGTTTTGAGCTTATTTACAGGTCCATGCTCACTTTCCAATAGTTATAGATGTCGTCCTGGGGGGACATAGTTTAGTGGTGACCTGGCAGCGCTGGGTTAGCGCTTGGATTTGATGATCTTGGAGGTCTCTTCCAACCAAAATGATTCTGTGATTCTATGGTTCTGCCGAACTGGGTTATTTCTAGTGGTACATAGTCTGTGACTAACTGAAGAAGTTTATTTATAAGCACAGAAGGGCAGTTAATTCAGAACTTTAACTTTTTTGGAAAAAGACACTGAAGTTTACGTGTAAGAAATGCCATGACATGAAGTTTGACGTGGTCAAAGGACACAATGACTGTGACTTCACAGATTTCTTCATTATCTGTAGAGCAGGGTACTCAGAATTGTCCTTCAAGTACAGTAACCAGTACAGCACCTAATTCACTGTTCAGGTACAGCCTTCAGTAACCTGTCTGCTGCTCCCATTAGCTCACACTTCCCCTTTGACCACCTTGCAATAAAGAAAGCTACAGAAACTGTCACACATAACCATATAGCTAACACAGATTAACATGGATGCTGATTATCAGCATTTACCTAAGCAAACCACAAAAAGCAGTCAATCACTTCTGGAAACAACTCTCTCAAACCCTCCAACTCCTCTTCTTCCCAGTACAAACTGCATCAGAATAATTTCTCTCGCTGTTTGGATTACTATGAAGTAGGCTTTATTTAAAAAGACAAATTC
Source organism: Actenoides lindsayi (assembly GCA_025331215.1). Taxonomy (NCBI): domain Eukaryota; kingdom Metazoa; phylum Chordata; class Aves; order Coraciiformes; family Alcedinidae; genus Actenoides; species Actenoides lindsayi. Next base: position 68,667 of record WTSP01025500.1, on the reverse strand, counting down.
AACATTTTGCCTCTATGTACTGGTGTTATCAGCCAGAGGTTCCGTGTTGGCTGAAAGACTTGAGGCTGTTTAGCCTGAAAAGAGAAAACTGAGAGGGGATCTGGTCAATATCTAAAGGGTGGGGGTCAAGAGGATGGGGCCAGACTCTTGTCAGTGGTGGCCAGTGACAGGACAAGGGACAACAGGCACGAACTGGAAGCCAGGAGGTTCCATCTGAACCTGAGGAAAAACTTCTTTGCTGTGAGGGTGTCAGAGCCTGGTTCAGGCTGCCCAGAGAGGCTGCAAAATCTCCTTCTCTGGAGAGATTCCAAACCTGCCTGAACAATGTGATCCTGGGCCTTTTGCTCTGGGTGACCCTGCTGGAGCAGTGGGTTGGACCAGATGATCTCCAGAGGTTCCTTCCAACCCTGACAATTCTGTAATCCTGTGATAACAACAGGGTTTATTTTTTCAAAGTTTCAAAGGTAAGCCTCTCTAAGTATTGTCAGACTTTTGCCTTTCTGCCCAGAGTAAGGCATAAAGAATGGGGAAACAGCAGGGAAAAATAGTCATTAAGTGAGGTAATTAGTTTGCTGCTCTTAACCACATTTCTGTGCAAATGCCATGTGCTGTTAGACACGTTTGAAACAAAAGTCAAAGACATGTTAAGGTAAACATCTTTTTTTGTTTCCTTTCAAAGCAACAAGCAACAGAGCAAATAAGCTAATTTGAACTTGAAAATCAGTCTGTAAATCCTATTTCTGAACTTGAAATTAGTCTGCAAATCCTGTGTCCTTCTACTCAGTGAAATACTGCAGTCCACACAAAACAAATCAAGAAGCTTAATAATCAAGTCTGAATCCTTTGGTACTACACAGCTCATAACTACAAAATCAAAAGAATATGAGCAGAAAGGTTTAAAAATCAGTTGTAATAACTATGCCATAAAAAAATGGTTAATAAAGACAGCACTTCACAAACCTGAGCAGGCATTGCCCGTTTTTCTTTCCCACTTGTAGCCTTTTTCTGCCTCTCAATCCGTTGCCTTGGTACAGGAGGATCAGACTTGAAAGATCCCAACCTAACCAAAATAAAAAGAACATATATATAGAAATACATTATACAATGTATGCTAAGAAACCTATATACTGAGCAGTTCATCTCCTGATAAAGGTGCAAAGTTATGACTGATATCTAAAAATAAAGCCTCATCACATTCAAACATATCTGTAAACAACCCGTCCTAAAAGTTGCTCCCAATATATTGGCAGCCTCATACCAAAATTATCAACAGATCTATGCAACATTTGATGCAATTATTCCAACTTCTTTTTTTGTTGTTTTTTAAACTGCAAGCTTCATTTCTCTTAAAACTAGTTAAGAAATGGTACAGTGTATATGGTTCATGTCCTCCCAAACTCATGTGCCCGAGAACTTTCTCCATACAATATTGTTTTCTTTTTCTTCTGTTTAGTTTCTGTAAGTGCAAGTTTGCAACAAGCTCCCTTTTTTTTTTGTCAGTCACAAATTTTTAAGATATAGTCAATCAAAAGAACATTAAGTATATCAAGAAGAGATCCAACACTTCTCAGTAAATAACATGAGCGTAATATACATGCTATACTTAGGCACTTTCTTGAAGTGCTCACCTCTCTCCATTGACTATATAAGCAATTAAGGCTCCTAACTTTGTTTGTCTTCAATCTCCACCAAGTAAGATGCCAAAAGGCGACAGTGTGAATCGAGACTCAATTCAAGTTAGTTCAGCAGGTACCCAAAAATTCTGCAGAACATATTTTTCCTTATTTTGAGTGAAGTTGCCACTACTCAGTTTCAGATGTCACAGACTGACCATGAAAAAAACCCAAACCAACAAACCAATTCATGCCTCAGATAAGAAGTCAGAAATTAACAGTTCTTTTCCTAAACTGAGATGATTCACTTTAAGGAATGATTAATAATGATTCATTCACTTCATGATTTAAAATGAACACTTTGTGAATATTCACACATCCTCCATCAAAAGAAGCCCAGCATTACTTAAGAAGTCAAAATGCAACTAACGGAAAAGAAAAATAAAAGTCTTTCTTGCAGTCATAATCATAAAAATGATTAGAAAATATACTTAGCATTTACAGCTTACGCCTTGAAAGTGCAAACATAAGTTTGAAATATCTCAATTAGCTCTTCAAAATTAAATATCAGATATTTTATAATCAAATTATTATATTCAGCAATTTTGTTACAGTTACAGTGATACTGGGGGGTAGAACAAGTGTAAAAGCATAGACAATTGAATAATAATCTATCAGCTCTACTGTGATAATTCAATTGAACTCGATCCTGCTATTGTAGGCTGACTGTAAGGGAGATTTAAATTGAATTGTTGTCTATATGCCAAGTGACTAAGGGTCATTTGACAGCAGCTAAAAAGGCTCCTATTAAATGGGTTGCCTACACATAAGGGGAGATGATACTGATTCTACGTAAAGCCACTTGCCAGTAATCAGGTGATTTCTTCTGAAGGCAGAGCCAGAAAGCAAGATTCTAAAAGACAACCCATTAATATGGATGTACAAGAACTGTTGGTCTCTTCACAATAAATCATCAGGCAAAAGGTATAAGCCCTCACAGACTGACTTTCCATAACTGTCTGGGAAAGATGGGAAGAAAAAAAAAGGTTCCTCTATTCATGATTCTGGCAGCAGCTTGTACAGGGAGGGAAGAGTCAGCTTTTAAAGGAAAGAAGACAACTTCTCCTGGTTTTGGTCTGAAACAGGTAACTCAAGAATACTTGGCTATCTCTACTGGATACAAGTGATATTATTTGGTAGCCAAGCCAAATCAAAAATCCAAGAGAAATATTATGAAATATTTTGGAGATGTGAAGTTCACTGTACTGTAAGAATAGAGATCACACCGAAGTTCTTGATGACACTCTGTGACCTCAGATTAAACTCTATTCAAGCCCAGGGTATTAAAGATAAGAATCAATTAAGGTCATTAGCTTGTGCTGGAGTATATACTATTTCCTTAAATAAACTTACATATAGTGAAAAGAAGGTGCTCTTCTGAAGTACTTTTCTGTTTCTTGTCCCAGTTTATGCCAGGCATTACTAGGTAGGTAGCCACCTGGAACACCCTCAGAATCACCATCATTTTCTTCTACTTCAATGCGATTTATACCCATGAAGGTTAGCTACAAAACAAAAACAAAGTTGCAACGAAAATTCACTTAGAGAAAGATCAGAAGATACATTAATAGCGAAATGTTGCATTTTGGTGTTTGTCTTGCTAAATTAGTATTTAATATTACTGCATAAGAACCTTGGCTTTCCTGAAGATACAGTGAAAACAGAAAAACACTCACATACAGACTTGTGGTGTTCAACAAGCATCAGCAATGAAAAAGAGAGCTACAGGTAAATAAAACTGCCTATATTCCAACAGAATTTCAAGGCAGTATGAAGCAGCAAAACATTACTTAAATAGCACTACAAAGCTAAGATGTGTCACAGTTCCTGAATACCCCACACTTCCAGGAAACCCATCTCCTCATATACCATAAAACAATTTATTTGGCCCAACAATGCATCCATCAAGCCACTTTTATATTGCAGCACTCTACACTTGGCCAAAGATTCAGGCTCCTTATTAATCCACTGTAACATAAGATAAAATTTTCAGAGAGAAAAAAAGAAAAAAAGAAACCCACTTCTGAGCCATTCTGAACTGTCTGTGCCACCCTGTCACAGGACAAAGAGGCAAACATGTCGAGTCTAAAAGCATGCAAGGAACCCAAAGTCCCATTTCATGTCAGTAACACAGGCTCTTAAGAATTCCATCCAAAAACATATAAAGCAGTGGACAGGATAAAGAAATTACTTAGCTCCTGGGAAACTACAAAACAGTAGGTATAAAAAAATGTGCACGTAACTGAACCATGATAAAGGAACAGCAGTGCAATGGCAGGGTGGGTGTGTCTGAGCTTTATACCTTCCCCTGTGCATCCTGGTAACACTCAACACATAGTTTAAAACCATGAACACTGCTAACCAGAAAGTTAATCAAAGAAATTCACAGGAAGAGTATTAAATTCCATCAGAACAGCCATGTACTGCCTGACAATCTGAGGCTTTTACTTGATAATTCTGTAAGAAACAGGGGCAAACCTCCAGCAAAACTGTTGGCAACTTCAGAGTCAGGAACTTACCAAGTCTTCTGCAAATGCGAGTGAATCAAATGCTGTCATCTCAGAGTGCAACTCATTGGCTTTCTCCTTTCCTAGATTTGATGCTAAGACAAGAAACTGGGCATCCAGCGCAGCCTCTCGTGCACGGGAAACTGTTAAAGAAGAGATTTCATGTTAATAATATGGAATTGTCAAAAATATAATATAATAATAGAATTTAACATACAGAGTATGCTGGTTATAGAACTCTGTAAGTCATGTTATTGCAACAATCTTCAACACATGTAATCCTTATAATATTATTTGCATCTTAAAAGAGAGAGAGAAAAGGAGAGGATAACACTGACAAAGGCAAGCATGGAAAAATAACACATTATCTTAAAGAATAAAATTAATTTTTCATTGGCATTTTCCAAATTAAATGAAACACTCCACACTGATATTTTTCTTACATACTACTTACACATATTCTAGAGTTAAAATAAATCAAGGAGCATGTCTAAGTGCAAATAAACACTAAATTATTAATTTCCTGAGACCAACTTACTCAAACAATTCCTCTTCAACTAAACATAACTATTTCAAGTTATACGTTAACGATTCTGGTAAAGTACATGGACCTTAACTTTAATCTCTTGCCCTTTTTTGTTCACAAGGTATCATTACCTCACACTTGGCCAATTGTCAAGCAACAACCTCTAATAAGGACCAGAGAATTCGTTTTACCTCCACTGAACAGTTTATTGGCTTCTTCCAAGGCTTCTGTCAGTCTGTCGCTTTTTGAACTCAGCATATCCTCACGATTTTCTAGGGGGGGGGAAAGGGACACAAAAGAAATCCTAAATTACTTCAATACAGAAGCATTGAGAAATACACACTTATATCTTAATCAAAACTGGCTGCTTCATAGCCAATCACACACACAAAAATACAGAATACAGTTATAGTACATTAATTGCATGATTGTGTGGGCTCTGCTTTTATTAATGCTTACTCATTAACTCAGTTTGAAGTAGTAATTTTCCATTTCCTTCAATTGAATAAGATGTATATAGATGAATTTATGTTAGCAGATCCCAGATTCCTCATGGTTCCAAGTACAATATCTGTACCTGTGTCAACACAGCTACCAGATACCATCGTCTTCTGTATGTTACTCATCTTACCTCAGAGTTATTAAGGATTTTCATGAAAGGAACAAACTTGCCATCAGGACTAGGGAAGTGATCCTCTCCCTGTACTCTGCACTGGTGAGGTCATACCTCAAGTATGTTGTTCAGTTTTGGGCACCTCAATACAAGAAAGACATTGAGGTCCCGAGAAGTACAATCAAGCTGGTGAAGGGCCTAGAGCACAACTCTTGTGAGGAGTGACTGAGGAAACTGGCCTTGGTTAGCCTGGAAAGAAAAGGAGGCTCAGGGGAGATCTTCTGAAAGGAGGTTGTAGTGATGCAGGGGTCAGTCTCTTCTCACAAGTAACAGGACAAAAGGAAACAGCCTCAAGTTGTACCAGGGGAGGTTTAGGTTGGACATTTCTTCACTGAAAAATTTCTTCCCTGAAAAATTTCTTCCCTGAAAGGGCTGTCAAGCCCTGGCCCAGGCTGCCCAGAGCAGTGGTGGAGTACCCGTACCCAGAAGGACTGAAAAGCCATACAAATGTAGTTCTGGGGGACACAGTTTAGTGGTGAGCTTGGCAACGCTGGGTTAACAGTTGGATTTTATGATCTTAAAGGCCTCTTTCAACCTAAACAATTCTATGATTCCGAATGATTATTATTAAAAACCCCAAAAACACATACTTGGGTGATTTTAGAAGATCACCACATCAAACACAGTTACGTGTCCGTAACAGCAGACATACAATTTAACATTCCATTCCCAACAGCTACTCCCAGCACCGCTTTTACATCTGTACACCACACTCAAGGGACCGACACACCCCGGCTGTTTTTCTGCACAAACACCGAACACACCCATAAACTGCACTGTATTCTGTTGTAAAACAACATGTAGCTACACTTGGCAGTGTTTACTCAAAACAACCACCATGATGCTTTCAGCACACACAAACACACACACATAGGAGCAGCACCAACACACCTTTCTAGAGAGATGCTAAAAATCCCACAGCACTTTCTGGTAAGCCTAAGAATAACTTGCTGGCCCAGGCAGGTACTGGTACCTGCAGCTTCAAATTAAAGCTCAAACGCCGCAAAGGCAAAATGAAAGACTTTCAGCATATTTCCAGGTGTAAAGCTGAGAGCTCCCCTGCAGCAGTGCAGCTACACACACGACAGGCAGGTAAATCCCTCACAACCTCGATGTCCCCGGGCATCCAGCTGCTTCCAGGGAGGCAAATTTCGAACTACAGGCCCAAAACTTCATCAGGCCAAAGAATCTGGGAGATCCCACAAAAGCTTTAAATGTCCCTCAGACAAGAAGGACAAGCTACCAGCCGGGCCCTGAAACGACAGCCCCGGCACTCACTTCCCGGGACAAAGAGAGCATCCCCGCCTCAGGGGAAGCCACGCCGTTCCCCCCGGGGCCGGGTTTAGGACGGGGCCCCCACCGCGGGCTGAGCCAGTCCGGAGGGAGCCGCACCCCGGGCTTACGCTGCACGGTGTTGATGAGCTCCCGGTACTGGTTCCGGATCATCCTCCTGCTGCGCTCGTCGCCGGCGCCCTCGGCGCTCCCCGGCCGCCTGAGCTGTTCGCCAACCGCCTCCGGCTCCTCTCCCTCGTCGCCGGAGCTGAGCGAGCGTGGGCTGTTCCAGAGCCGCCGGGGCAGGGAGCCGTTGTTGGAGGTGGACGGCGGCGGGAGGATGCTGCGCTCCATTCGCGAGCTCGGCGAGGAGGGTAAATCGGAGTTTCCGCCGGACTCCGACATCGTTGCTCTCGGCGCCCAGCGGCCTCCAGCACTCGTTGCGGAAGAAGAGCGGGAGGCCGCCCTCCCGGGAGGCCGCCACCCGGGCAGCCCTGCCCCGTTGAAGGCGCCAAGGGCGCGGAAACGCCGTCACCGGGCACGACGGCGGCCCGAGAGGGCCAAAGGCGGGAGGAAGAGAAAGGGGAGAGAGAGGGGAGAGGGCGGGGAAAGAGCGGGGGGGAAGCCGGAGGGCGGGGCCGAGGCGGCCGCAGCCGGCTGCGGGGCGGGCGGTGTCACTGCCGCTGCTGCCCCGGGAGGTCGCTGCCGGGGCGGGAGCGCAGCGGATGGGCGGGAGGCCCAACACCGCCTACTCGTGCGCCATGCCGGGCCGGGCCGGGCCCTCCCTTTAGCCGCCCGCCGGCGGGAGGCGGCCGCTCTCCCAGCGAACGGCGGCCTCGTACCGGAGCCGGGGGGCTGGAGCCGGAGCGACCGCCGCTGGCAGCCCCCGGGCCGTGCCTCGCCTCTGCGAGCTGTCCGCGGCTCGTTCCAAAATAAATTGCGCCTAAACCAGTTGGAATAAATCCCCGAAAAGTCGGCTCACGGGGGTCTGGGGCATGACTTTTTACCTCATGGATTATGCAAGTTGTCTGCTTTTAAAAAGTTGAGCAGAAAAGCCTTAGAACTTTCACCTTTATTAAGGAGTGGAAATCGAATGTGCTTTAGAAGCAATACAAAATCGGATTTAAATTATTCAAATTATGATGATGAAGCTTCATCTTTTTGTCTCTCCAGCTGCTTTACCAGACAATTTCCAGCCTACTGAAGCCCTCAAGAAGTCAGGGTGAAAACGTGAAGGGTCTGAACTCTTGGCCTCCTGTTTCACAACTTACGAAGACTGTAAAAACTCCAGGGCAATCCTGTCATGATATTTGAGCAGCAAAGCAGACACTGCAGCATTACTGTGGCATTCCGAACTTCACAATTAAGAGAGTCCCAGGCTGTAAACTGGAAAGCATGAGCAAAGCCTTTAGCACGTGTGGCTGGTTTAAATTTCTCACAGATTACAGTAGCTGGATATTATTACATATTCTTTTAATTCTCTTTTAATCGGAATCTTCTGCAAGCTCCAGCCTGACAACTGAAGCAGGTTGCTAATGACTGTTTTATCTGATTGGGGTGACAAATTATCAATATAGAAGGGGTTTACTGTAAAGCATTACTAGAATAACAATACAGTTCATTGAAAGCTGATTTCTAGGAACTTCCCTAATGACTTTTTAAAAATCATACCTGCAAGGAGTCTAGGAATTTATTTAAAGCTTTCTCTGCTCAGTTTACAAGTTCAAACTAATCCTGCAAAATGTAAACACATAACACTCAGTACTTCATTATGTGATTAATACTATTGTGTTGCTCTATTTATTTTTATGTTTTACTGGAGTATTTTTAGACAGTATTATTTTAGAGTATTTTAGTTTTTTCTCAAACACCTTCATAGATCAGACCTATTCAGTCTATGGTCACGGATCTACCTTGTCTTCCCCAAACCAGTACTTCTGCTGGACTACAGAATGCAACTGTGCACAAGCTATCTTTCAAAATATATGCTTAAAATATGTAATTTTTTCAGTACAAAATGATTGAATTATAGTTTGGACTCTTCAACGATTTTCAGCTCTTACACTCTGTGTGGCTAGCAGAGTGCTGTCAAATTTGCGTTGCAAATTCGTTGTGAGTAATATGTTTTTGTACCCTAACACAGAAAGCCTCAAGTGCTGTCAAATTTGTGTTGCAAATTCATTATGAGTAATACTTTTTTGTACCCTAACACAGAAAGTCTCAAAAGAGGATGGGAACAAGACTGGGACCCATTGTGCAATACAGTACGCAGATACACAGGGAGAAATATTCTCTATTCCGAAGACTTTGTTAACATAGAACAAAATGCTGAGGTGGGTGGGTGGTAAAGTACTAACAGGTTCAGTACGTGGTGAAAGACTCAACACCTTGCTCAGGAAATCCTGTTGCATCCAATCCCATACAAACACTAACAGTGTGTTTCTAAAGATCCGATGCTCGCTTTCTTGCAGTCTGCGTTTGACCTTTTGTGGTGCTCAGACAAGCAGGGCCTTTTACTCACGTGGGTCCAAGAGCAAAATGTCCCACAGACTAGTCTTTGTCCCAAATATACAACACAGTAGCAAAAAAAAAAAAAAGTGTTCTTAAAGAGGCAACCCAAACTTACCAAAATAAAACATTCAAAAGCACAGTAGTGCCACAAATACTGAGCAGCCAATAAATTCTCTTTTAAGAAGAATGTTGTGCACTGTAGAAGGATTTCAACAGTTACTGTCACATTCCTACAGTAGTTTGTATTTCTGTGTGGAATAAAACCACTCCACATAGATTAATGCAGTTTAATCTGAATTCAGTTTTCAGTTTCATCACAAAAACCTCTTTCACTGAAGCTATACATGGCACTTGGGAGTAGTAGGAATGAGAGGACAAGCCTATGGCTGCTTGTTGTGTGGACCGGTCCGTCACAGCACACAACATGCAGCTATGGGGGATATCCACAGAAGGTGGATGCTACCAGGGCTCCTAATTCCTATTCCATCTTCTTGTTGCAGAGAACAGACTGGCAGTTTCAGACAGCGCAACCAAGTATCACATCATCTTGGGCCATCTGAAGAAACTGAATCTGGGAGCACTGAGGTTAAAGGTATAATAACTTCACCTTTTTGCTGGAGGACAGAATTTCAGGGGTGGAAGTGTCAACCTGCACCACCATCAGTGTGCTGTCTCATCACTGGAGGGTGACATAGAGCCATTGTGCCAGTGCTGAGTATCCTGCATGCAGGTGGCCACATATGTTCTGCAAGCCTGCCTTTGATCTACAAAGATTTCTACGTTCTTGACGCCTGTTAACTTCAGTGAGAAGTGCCTAAATCGTGCAGTAACTGGATCCTGCATTTCCAGCTCTTGCTGTAGTAGTTGTCCATGAACTATCTTACCAAGTGAATGATTTTTGACCTGTGCTGTAGCAGTACTGTGAGCAGCAGGTTCCTGCTAGAAACAGTGAAAGGAATAGAAGAGCAGTAGTATGAGGCCTGAAAACAGTGTTTCAGGCTCTAGGGTAGTGAGGAAATCTTACCAGTCTCAGCTATAGCAAGGGCATATTGTGCATTATTCAAGAGAATTCACAGCAGTGTCCCTCTCCCATTTCACAGTGATATGTCATCCCACAGACAATTATTTTCTGGGGAAAACACGAGCAGACTGTACAGCAAGCTGATTTGCAAACTTAACTGCTGGAAGCCAGAAGTGGCATCATGCAACCAGCAGATTCTGCCTTCTATGCCACAAACTCTGTTTAAGAATTACATTATTTATCTGAAAATTAATTTACAACATGTGAGATATCACCTCTCATGTCCCAGACCTCACCTTCCAAAATAATGCCATTGCCTTCTGTAATCTGACTCACAACACATGGCTTCAGAAATATTATTAAGAGACTACCATATGTGCCCTTAACATACGTGGACTTTCTCCTCCCAGTGGGTCCAGATGTTGGGATGAAAATATAGGCTTAACAACTGTATATATGAGTTACATTTTTTTCAGATGTACTAAACATCTTGTAATGTTGCCAGACATTTCCCTGAATTTTTGAGAGTTCTGCTTGTCCAGCTGATCAGATTTCTACTTCCCTAACTATTGTTGTGTATGTATGCCATTTGTTATTGTCAACAGTGAAAACAGTAACTTAAGAAAAGTGTCTGTGTTCAGTGGATTGTGAGATTTTCAAATTGGTTTTACTCACCAAGACTATTTTTTCATCTGATGTTCATTCGGTTCTCATACAGACCTGTATGAAAAACCTTATTCTCATTGAAATGAGAAAGCTCACATAGGGGAATCTTAAAATAAATATTTCAGACTTATTAGCAGAGAATCACTGTGTGCAGATTTCACCATTCCCCTTTTGCCTCCTCTCAGAGTGCAGAAAGGCACTTAAAATTTCTGGCATTTAGCAGAGGATCTCCAACTGATTTCTAATATCTCACACATATCGTACACATACTTTGTATATACCATAATAGGCAGCAGCTCATATGGATACTGTATTTCAGCAGGCAATTGAGAGTCTCCACTGTCATCAAATACAGAGCAATAATAAGTTTTTTTATGGCGCTGAGAAGTGAATTACCAGTGGTCACTGTGCATCTCAGATAGCTCTGGAGCTGCCCATCATGCAGGTGCTCTCACCAAGAGCTGATAAACTGTGAATCCACCATTTGATTTAGTATCAAATGTAATCATTTCTCCATTTCTGGAACGCTGGTCTCCTGCTGTGAAGATCCTTGATCTGCTAGCAGATCTTCCTAGGTTTTAATGGAAAAAGACATTGGTTTCAACAAGATGGTTTAGTCATGGCCCAGGGCAGTGTTGCTTATGATTTTAAAGCATCAACTTTTTGCATTTCCCTTGAATACACCAAAATAAATGCTACCATTCAGGATAAAGAGATAAAGCCAGAAATTAATTGTCTAAGAACAAGGCAACAGAGGACCTGTTGCCCAGTGATGGCTGTTCCTGACATAAAGATAATCCTGGCAATCTGAGATGGGGCCCAGACTAATTGAAAACAGCAGAAACGAAATGTCTGAGATACATGCCATTCAGTTGCCAGCTCTGCAAGCAAACACAGATGAGGGGAATTTCTTTTAATGTGTGTAGTTAACTTTTAAAAAAATTGTTTTAGCAATGTAGAAGTGTAAATTCATCTAGTTGGTTCTTGCAGAAGCTTTTATTTCCACATTTCCAGATGATCCCGTGGGAGGTAAAAATCTGGCACCAGGTATTCTTTCAGCAGAGTGGATTAGGTTGCAGCCCATCAAATCACTGTGTATATTGTGCCAATCTAAGAATCTATGTTCAGAGGAATATGAAACAACAGTTATTAATAGAACTCTGAAAAAAAAACCCTGGGGCTCAATCTGGTGGGATGGCAGGGAAAAAACCCTGCCTCACTGGTACTAGGAACTCTTACTTTCTAATCACTTGGAAGGTTTCATGAAGTGAAAGATTGACACCAGGTTGCTAAGACAACATGTGGAAGTCATGCTGGCAGAGACTAAAATGCTCAAGAGTTTCCACTTTTTCCCTACAATCAAACAGCAATCGAGTCTAGGAAAATAAAAAAAAAGTCTCTGCAAGAAGGAGCTGGAAATATATACATACATCAATGATGCCTCAGAGCAGAGAACAGCCAGATAGCTGCTGCCTTGGTGGTCCATCCAGTACATTTCTAATGGAGGAACAAAGGAATTAAAAGTAAATGCAGCACAACATCAGATTTTTTGTAAAACAAAAAGCCAATTAAGTGCTTTGTAGAGCTGTGCCCATATTTTGCATAACTGCATGGCAATTTTTTGGACATTAAACTTTTAATATGCCAATAATTTCTGTACTTCCAGAAAATTCCTAGGAATTAATTTTGCTTTATAGTGATCTCTAGAAGTTAGTGCCTATTAGACATTGCCAACACCGTGCAAACAATTGACTCAAACCTAAGCACTTATGTGATAGGTTTAATCCTATCACAGCAATCATTTCTTCATATCTTGTGCTGACAGGAATAGATCTTTATTATATGTGTTTAAAGGCCCATAACTCTCAACCTATTATGAGAGAAATATTTTTTTCCTTTCTGAAATAACGTATTCCAGGGGAGGATTTTCTAGAAGTACCACATAACTGAAAACATGCTGTACTTAAAATTCATTGCCAGGATTGGTGTGGGTTTCCTATTCCAATGACACGTGCTTTGAGGGTTTATAGTTAAGAGAAGTCTACAGTGAAGTGGTGTGGTTTTTTTTCCTGAAAGGCTCACATACGAAATGCTCCAAGTACTACATTCAATGAGCTGAAAGTTCCATCTTATCCATTGTGAGATGAGACAAGCTGCTTTCCCTCTTCTCTGACCGTGCAGGCAAGTGAAGACTGAACCAAAGTGATGAAGAATGGAACAGAGGCAGGAGACTTCTTTTTCCTTCTCTCCCTCCTGCCAGGTAACCTACTAGCACTCCCAGATTTAGAATGTTTATTCTGAGCTCCAGTGAAACATTCCTCATGAAATATGTGGAGCAGTGCTGACTTGCAACAGTTTTCTTCAGGCAGCTATCACTTTCAGCCATGCTGTGGTTATATACATTTGTCACATGCTAAACTGATTCATTTTCCCAAACTGTGCTTACTAAATTAGTCAGGTGAGAAAGACAGCTCGATACTTAGTAGTTACAGTCTTGTAGTGAAAAGCCAGAGGGTAAAATTCCAGTTACATGGGTGTATCATGGATATCAAGCTCACTGGCTTTCATATACAGTATATGAACAACAACAGCAGCCTGCACCCCATGTACGGGACCCATCTCCTGTTATTCTCATCCAGCAACAGAGAATTCCTGTGAAGAACTGATGTGTCATAGCCCTACAGCTCCCTGGGTCAGATTCCTTACACTTCATAGCTATCCAGCATAGTGTTCTCAAACATAAGCCAATTCACATTAATAGAACACTTTCATGTGATCCAGGGAGAAAGGGGATCCATAGAGCAGCTAGGAGTGAAGGAGTGCAGAAGGTTATAAGAATCAGGGACAGTGGTACATTTTCATTTTTAGTCTAGAGGAAAACTGGGTAAGTAATTTTTTATTAGTTCTTTAAATTTAAAAATGCCTAGACTCAAAACAGTTTCCTAATTATGTTTTAGACATTGCAAAATGGCAAAGGGAGTGTCTTAGAAGTAAAAGACACTTTTCTCCTTAACAAAAGAAAACAAACCCCACAACCAAAACAGTGGCTCCTTTGAGGTTCTATAGTTTCAGGATCTCTAGTATAACTTGTTTTACAGTCCACATAACCTACAAAGTCTACAGGATCGTGTCTATTTAGTCAGTATCTTTCTAAGACCAAGGGACTGATCATTAAGTGTGCATGTCCTAAAAGAGCTGTTTTAAGTACATGTTACAACTTTACAGACTGGAATAGCTCTTTGCAAATGCTGGAGTTTTTAAATATGGCTCTCTTCCACTCTTCTTATTTATTTTATTTTTTTTTCAGAAATAGTTCTAAGGATTTGTTTCAGAAAGGATTGCTTGTTGATTTGAAGTTGCCATGTAACAACAAGAATGTGTATTTCTTGTGCAGAATTTCAGAGATAACATTAGTTGGCTGGTCACTAGAAAAATTATGTGGATGTTTACCTATGTTCTTAAGTGAGAATTGACTATCAGGCTTTGTCCTTTCATGCATAATGAAGCTTGCTTCAAGCTGTAAAACACACTGTTGTCACTGGTGACACAAACCTTTTCTAGATCTTCAGGGTCGTTGAAGTCAGTTCTAGCCTTAACCACTAGGAGAAATAATCAGATTAAAAAAATACCTCCCTAGTTCGCAATTAAAAAAAAATTGATTATGTTATTATTTTGAAAGTTGATGACATATTGAAATGTGTTGTCAGTATGTAAGACTTTGGTCATTTTTTTTAATGAAAGAGGTTTGTATTACCACAATGCTTTGGTATGTTTTGGAAACTATATTTTCGAGTAATCTGTCTCTAAAAAGATTTATCTTCAGGCAGAAACTAACAATCATACTGAGAGATACAGGATGACCATGGCAGATAAGCTTCTGCCTGTATTATAAAGTTGGTATTTCCTACCAAATCTGATCTTATGCAAAAAACTGAGTGCTTGTTTCTCATGATTCAGCTATCCAAGATCATGCTGCTAATTACCTAGTGTAGATATTTTTCTCCTTACACAGCCCAAGAGATGGGTTAGAAACCTGCTATACATGCAGGAGTTAAGAAAAAACCTCCATCCCTCCATATCAAAATATTTTAATTATAGATTCCAAGATCGATCAAGTAAATACTAATACATATATCCATGAATCTTATTTTAAAGGGATTTTGGAAATGAGAAAGGTAGAAAGGTTGGTAGTTGGCCAGAACAGTCAGATGGGCCTGTGGATGGAAGATTTAATCCTGACTGGCTTAGTTTTCAGTACCCTGCCATCTGTATCTACATCTGCATCCACATCTACATCCATGCATTTATCCATCTTCAAAACAGAGACCTGTGACAATGCCAGGCTTGGGTACCCTGCCTTAGAGGAATCAGTAATCACTTTGTACGTGCTCCAGAATTAAATAGTTCCTATTTTTCATCAAGCATTTTGACAATCCTAGGGCCAGGTATGGAAAACAACCTAGTCTGGGGAAAAGCTGGTCTAAATTATATTATAGCTTGGTTATTTTACCAGTAAGGCAAGTTGTCAATGACTGGTTGTGCTTGAACTGTCATATGGGTGCTGTTTTGTGGGGCTGATTAGGAAGGACACCTGATTAAAGCCGGTCAAACATCCTGATGGAAAAAAAATAAAGAAAGAAATAAAAATGAATGTTCTCAGTTCCAGCATGACAGTTCATACTCACAGGTATGCCTGAAGACTGTTTCCCACTTAGACAAAAAATAATTCACATTGCAAATTGCTGGCTAGTTATTTTTTGAAGCTTGATAGAAAGCGAGCAGGATAGAAATAGAAATAGAAGTCATAGTTTGGAAAGCTTCCAGAGTAGGCAGCAGAGGGAGGCTGAGCGGGAAACATCACTGTGAAGGTTCAGGTTGTGAAATCTCCTGCAGGCTGTGGTAGGGTCCCTGTCCTCAGTGGCAACTTCCATTCAGCTGGATGAGAGGAAGCTATTTTTGAAGAATATTGAGGATATTCCTTTCTTGTCACCTGAAGCTTTCTTTAAAGTTCTCTTGTATTTATCATATTTTACAGTAGTATTAGAGAATGATTGTCCTGTAATACTGGGCAGCTTTTAATCAGTGCTATGCTGCTTCTTTCAGTGAGAGAAGTCAAACCAAACTTTCATACTGACCAGTAACCTTTTTTCTGGAAAGATGGGCCTTCATTCTAGGGCAGGTGGGAGCCACGATGCAGGCTGCAGAAAACTTTCAGATCACCTTTGTGTTTTCTGATGCCAGTGGAACAACGAATATAGAAGCTTCTTAAGTCCATAGCAAGTCTGAAAAGAGTAAAATTTTACCCTACATCTATGATCTGAGCTTTAAGCTAAATTAATAGCTTAAAATCAGTTCATTTATTCTACATTCAACTACAGAAAATAATGGTTTGAAAAGCTGCACTGCTGATAGCATAAGAGTGGACCCATCACAGATTATAGTTTTGGGGTTTTTTCTTGACATAATCTTTTTCAAGTATTGGCTTCTAAAAATCGCACAGTGAAACAAAGTTTAATTTAATTTTTGTATGTTTTCGTTAGAAGCTCTTGAATGCAGGATACTATGAAAATATATCAGTTGGTCAAGATACATATACAGTATATACAAGCCTCAGCAAGTTTGACAAAATACTGAAGTATATATTCTTGCCAAATTAAATTTGTCATAAAATGCTAGTTAGGACTTGACAGACTCATTTACTTCTCTGGTTTCACAGGAAGCATATGATCCAGCTAGCACTTTTGGTTCTTGGTCAAACCCAAGACTCAGCCAGCTCTGAGTACTTGCAAATGGATTAAGATATGTTTGTTTGCTTCATGTGTAAACAGTAGTGTGCTGCGAGGGATTTTGTAGGACTGTAATAGGACTGTGCATATAGAAAAGGTAAGAACTATTTATTTTGTTATCTGGATGAAATGTGCTTTTCTGAATATAAATAATCAGAAAAGATCTGCTGATTCATGGCAAGCTGACTGGGTATACAGTGTAAATACTTCTTGCTTTCAAAACATAATGTGATAGATATCACACTACTATATATATATATATATATATATATGAACAATTTCCATATTTGCAACAGAAATACTTTAGAAGGAAACAGGACCGGTAGAATGATAAGTAAAAAAGCAGGACCATGAGATAATCTCCCTAGAGGCAGTGAAAGAAAACAGGAAACTTTATTAGTGAACCAACACTACAGTTGTTTCTGCAGAATAGATCTGACTATGGAATCGATCAAATTAGACCAAATGGCAAATACTTGCAAAGGAGTTCTTTGGTAAATGATTTCAGAACATTTTCTCCCATTCCCAAAATGTGCTCCTTCCAACAGATATATTAAAAATAGAGCTATTTTTGCTATTTTGGGGGGGATATACACTAACATAGAGGAGGGACATGTCCCTCAGCCCTATTTTCTATGTTTCTATGAAGTGTCAGCCAAATAACAGCATTTCCATGTACTTAAGGTTCAATGTCAATTTTCACCCATTCTCCAAGAGAGGCAGAGAGGATGTGTCTAGATCTTCTAGAAGCAAAAAATATTTTTAATATTAAGACACTCTGACATCATGAGCAACTCTTAGTTGAAGCCAGAAGCACAAAGATTGCTCCAGTGGGAGGAAGAGTACAGAAAAGCAGTTCATGAGTATCAAAATCTTCCTTTTTTACAGCACAGCTGAAGAAATTTGTAGGTTTGAACCTTAGATGCCTTGTTTTAATGTGCTCCGTTTTGGTTTTAACATGGTATAGACTGTGAATTCTCCAACACTTCAGAGGAATCTATGTGTGAAGTCAAAGTGTCTTTTTGTTACCATTAGCCCAGCACACTATGAGCAGTTGACCAGTTTTTCATCCTCACAAAAAAGCTTTTGGTTAGATAGTAAAGCTTTTGGGTTTCTCTTTCTAGATGTGTATTATATATACAACACACTGATACAATTGAAACTACAGTAGTTACTATTAACTGATGGAATAAGTTGCATGTGTAGTTGTTACGTTGTCTGTTACTCACTGTTTCCATGCCATTTATTACTGTAAACTGAAAATTATAGTTAACCACTTTCTTTATGAGGAATAGCTGATTTTACCCACAGATTTGGAGCGTGGCACAATTTTATTGAACCCACATGAAAATCTCTGCATGATGCACGGGTGCAGGAGGTTTAAATTCATGGTGCAAATAAAGCTTTACTTGTTTGGGGTTTTTTCAGTCTCTCTGATAGACTCTTAACTCATTTCACTGTTCTCATCAAAAGGTGATATGTGTCAGGACCATTGAGTATAGAGATATTCTTGCATTTTAATTAACTAGCCTTAACATCTATTAATTGTTATACATGCGATGTTTAGTCCCTGCATGAAGACTTCCCAGCCCCCAAACAATATTTGAACTGTGGCACTATTAAACAATTTCTATTGGTAAAAAGATTTCAAGAGTTACTGGATTGCAGTGGTAGCACTTTGTGCTAAGGTTATATACATCATAGGGGCATCTGCAGGAAAACTAGGGCAATGTTGCTTATTTCCATTCACTTCATTACCTTTTGTTATTTTCTTAGGGATGAAAAAAAAACATCCAAATGACAGTAGACAAATAGATAGATAGTAGATAAATGGAAAACAACTGCAAAATCAAATTCAATCTGTACATCTGTCAGGGTCTGTCTGTTGTAATGACCAAAACCAAAATAGCTATAGCCAATGTTCAAAAAATATAATTAGATTTTTGTGTTAAAAGCTTACTGAGATGAAAGGGGAAATTCACATCTTTAAGAACCAGGCCGACTGCAGACTCAGGAAGGAAATATTGCAGCCATTTGCAGATGATTGCTGAAGAATTTTTTCCCCAAATTTTCATTCAGTATTACAGTCCCTGCTTAAAAATGTAAATATAGTGCCTAATTATGTCTAATGACAATTATTTTGTGAGACTAGTCTCCAGGGGACCTTCCCCAAATCTAAATTGAGATTGAGTTACAGTACTGTAAAGCCTGGGACTAACGTATTCGCTAACGATGAAGAAACGCCAATGGAAATACACACCTGTAAACTAAGAGTGAGCTTCTGAAACTGGATATTGTTTATATTAATGGAAAATGATAACGTGAGTATAAATAGTGTAGACTCAGCTGGACAAGGCAATATGTTATAAGAGTTTAAATCTGTCATTAGGAGAAGCTGATTAGGTTTATGTCTGTCAAAAGGATGAAGGCTTGTGCCATCTGTAACAACAGCGAGCAGCTTAGTTAACTTTATCTCCACCAGCCACCATGGATCACTAGGACCATTTCCCACCAACGTGGCATTAGATCATCTCTTTAAAAAGCCACTGCCACAAAGGCAAACGTCAAGAGCTCCAGTCTGGAGTAGGATAATGTAGTTTAGGCACCAGTCACTGTAAACAGATCATCATAAAAACCTTAAGGACCGTCTTCGACTTCTCAGTCTTCCTTTGCATGCCTGATTAGTTGAATCAAAGGAGTCAAGGGGGAAAATAGGTTTATAATTTACATTCATATTCATCTTAAACATTCATTCAGTAAACTAATTTTATAACATTATGTTATAACAGTGATGAAACAATGGTAATGACAGTAAGGAACCATTCATTATTAATATGCAATTATTGTCATTTGAAAAAAAAGGCACGTAGAAGTTGTTTTATTTTTACTGGTTTTCTTTCCTTCTTTATTTATGATATCTTTAACGATACCTCCGTGATGTTACTGTGTGCAAAAGTGTTCTTGACTGGCCCTTACGAGTAAGCCTAAGGCAGTGTTTTGGTCCTGATTACCTTGAAAAAAGATGGGGTCTTTTTGTGCAAGGCAAAATTACTTCAGCGGTCACTGACTCAGTTCCCAGAGTTAGTCCTGCAAAGATCTAGTATGTTTGCTTGGACTAGAGTCTGAAACCTAACCCTGGTCTGGCTATTAACAAGTTGTCTAGAGGTGCAAGTCTCCTGAGAGGCTTATTTACATAGCCTTCCCTCATTATCAATAAAACTCTGCACATCTGGAGCGAGAATATTGTTCACTGCTAAATATTCAGTAGCTGAGCTTATAACCTATTTTATTCTCACCCAGTGATCAAACAACTGTCATAAGATAATGAAAAACAGCTTCAGGCTAAATGATCTCTAACTGAAGATGAGGATATTACCTGTATAGGATACATGCATTCATATAGATGTAATGTCTAATATATACATGTATGTGGGCATGTGCATACATGGTTATGTACCTTTGTTGGGTCAGCACAAAAAATCAACAAGTGTCCACCCCTCAGCCCAAGGACAGTCTCTGAGTGTTGGAAGCTTTCCAGAAGCCCAGGACGAGTCCTTCTCTCCTGTGATATCTGTGTGGGCATGAAGGCACGTGTGTGGGCATGTGTGCTAGCACAAAGCCCAGAAAGCAGCTGCAACCTGCCAACTCTGACATGTCAACACACACCTCAGGCCAAGAAAGCGGGAGATGAAATACTGCTGCCATCCACAATTAGGGAGAGACAGTTGCTGACAGCTGGTTTAGACTCCACAGCTGAAGGAGAAGGAGAAGGGAGGAATCTCCTACCTTCTGAGCGGCTTTACACCCTGCATCTTCTCTGCCATTCTCATCAGTGATCAGAAAATTGGACCTTATGGCAACTGTCTGTTCTCCCTTGTATTTCCACTGAGTGTCTTGGTCAAAGGGAGGAGAAAAAAGGGATTGCATGGACAGAAGAAAGCTACAGAGAGAAAAGCAAGAAACATAGTTTGAAGGGGGAAGGACATGAAAAGAGGCAAGAAATAATTCACCTTGTAGTGCATTCTTCCTGTGCTTTATATGTGCCTCTAGAGACGTGTTAAACCAGCTGGTCCACACCTTGCTTATGTTTCATTTTCTGCCTTGACATAACTTGGATTTTTGTCTCTCTGAGTTGTATCCCACCGCTCCCAGCGATGTGACTGGACACTACAGCAGGCAGACCAGCTTGGGGAGCAGAAAAACAGCAGGTTCTGAAAATCCACCTTCACCTCAGACCTCCCATCACTGCTTCCAAAACCTTGCCCCAAGTCAGAGTAATGTTCTTCCTGCCTCAGTTTTGAGGTTTAGGAAGAGGGATCCTGCACTTTGAGCAAACGACTGTGTGCATTTAGAGTGTGAAAACACATGCCCTCTGCCAAGTTGGCTATGGACCTGAAACATACAGTTGTATAAGTCTCATAATACAACTATGGGGGAGATATTTTTCATAAATCATAATTGACTGTTTATAAAAAGCAGGCAGTAATAATAAGGAAATAATTTGCAGTCCTGCACGACGATAGGCCCAGATTGGCCAGGTGAGCTATGTAGGTCAGCCTCGCCTGTACCTCCCACACCCTCTTAGGTGGTTGTGGCATTTGGAATTTAAATAGGAAGCCTTTTTCCAGCTCTCCATAGCCAGATATTCCATGTGGACAGAGAGGGAGTCAGTGCCACTGTGCAGAGCTGTGTGTTTCTTCTGGATCAACAGCCTTCCCCCTAACTTAAGTGCTTCATATGGAATCTGGTGAAAAACTGCTGGTATAAATGTGGTTTGGAAAGAGAAATGCTCCAATACTTGGATGTTATTTTTTGGATCATATATACTTTACTAAATACTTCCGGCCTCACTTTTTAAAGACTAGGTCCTGTGCATTACTCTGGCATCTGCCATCAGTGCAAAGAGAAGGGAATATACATGTGCTCAAAACATTTAATGATCAGTGCATAAGAGAAAGGTTATTCAGATCCACAGAGCACCATTATAGACACTCTGAGGTGGCCATGACAACCTCATGGGACTGGAAGACAAAACACAAAACTTCTCTGAGATCCATATCTTCCAGAGATGCAGTTAAGGGACAATCAGAACACTTTAAGGTGTCCGGTGTGACACTTGGTGTTCTTTTTAAGCAACAGAATCATACCTAAGATTTCCAGAATAATTTTTATTATTACATGAAACTATATACAATTATGAAAGTTGTTAAAAACTGAAATGACAGACTTCTCTTTTTTTTCAGCTGGGAAAATACTTCTACATGGTATGTAAAATAAAATTAATTAGAACTCCCATGTTGCTTTAGGAAGGGTACCTCCTGGTGGAGTTCTGAATAAAATGAAGTAAAATGCCAGCATCATCTGGCAAACTGGAGCTTGCTGAAGAATCCAGTGCTGACATCTTCATTCTGCCACTTGGTGATTTTTACCTTGGGCAAAGTACTTAATCTCCAAGGAAATCATCTTCCTCTACACCTTTTGTGTCATGAAAGTTTAAAAGATCTGAAGGTGGGAGAAGGGATTGTCTGTACAGAGGTTAAAATGAGGCAATAAAGTCTTACAAGCACTTGATGTCTCTCACTGCTTCCTAAAATCACTTCTAAGGGTACTGTGCATAATAATGTGGTCACATATTTCTGTAACTGTTATCACTACCATATACAAGTACTTCTTTACTATGAGGTGAATAAAACTTTTCCAAGTACTTAGCTATATGAAGAGGTTGAACCCCATCAATAGTCAAAAGACTTTTGGATCACATTTTTCCCCCCCCCCCGCCAAGTTTCATACTGCAGCAAAATAATTCCCTTCTGCTACCTCCATGAACATTGTGGTTTTGCAGCCTGCCCACCTCTGGTGACACAGTGAGAGTTTCATGGGGCACTGGCATCTGTGCCACAGGAGTGCCCTGAAGTGCTGCACTCACATCATTAGAAACTGTGGGAGTGTGCCATAGATAAGAATTTTCCAGGCCAGGTTCTTAAACTGATTGAAAATTAGCCAGAAATGGGAAGAATATATTTTTTAGCTTCCTTAATCCGTTTTGTTGGGGTTTTTTTTAATTCTTTTGTCTTTCAGTAGCAGATTCCCAGAACGTCCCTGTTTTTTTTGTGTCACACTTGTACATTAAGTGGAACAAATCAGTCAAGACTGGGCTTTGTCAAAGAGCTGTCTTATTCTCTGTCCTTTAAATCCTCAGTCCCACCCTGTACTCAGTGGTGAGGTCCCTACAGGCAATTTCTGGTTATCTTTGGGGGAAGGGCAGCAATATTTCACAACTCTCACAAAAGGCCAACTCAGCATTTTGTTGCCAAGCAACATCACGATTTTACAGCAAATCCTGCTGCTGATGTTGCTAAGCAACATCTTTCCCATCAAGTTGTGCACTTTTAAATCATTACATGTTTACTAATCCTCATTATAGGATTATGTTTTCCCTCTCTGATCTTGATATTTGCTCTGTTAGAATTTGTGAGAAAACAAGGGCTGAGGGACTACCATCAGGTTGGTCATTCTTGCAGATCTCTATGTTGTTGTTGTAATATGCAGAAACTAAGAGTGATTTTGTGTTAGTTCCATCAAGATCAGAGAAGAGCTAAATTCTGAACACCCTCCCTTGCTTCTCTTACCTACGAGAGTAGCTGGTGCAGAATGGTGTGCTAAGGGCTTCAGCAGAGCCTTGCAATGCATTATGTGTAGTATCAATTATGTGAAAGTAAGGATCATAAAAACCTTCTGTTTTACTTTGGCAGTATTTATACTATAAAGTAAAATCATCTCAAACTAAATAGTCTTGTATAAATACGTAAGGTAGCATGAATTCAATACGAAAGAAGCTAACGTATCTAATAGTGTGTGGTAGGTAAGTCTACCAAATACTGTATATACCAAGATTAAATTGGATCACTCGTGACAAATTATTTGGATCTTACTGAAATGCCTTGTTCATTAACCCACTACTTAGCTTGCCTTTAAGTCTGATCTCTGTTTTCCCCTAGTTTGAGTCTCCCAGTCCTCCTGGGTTAGATCCTCTTTTGATCAAGAAAAGACAATCCCTCCCTGGATGAGCACAAAGAGTGGATGAGGAACCACAGGAGAATTCCAGCAAATAATAAGTAAAGCAGCTGGATGTGAGTACTTTTTCTCCCACCAGTTCTATTATAAAATCAAATAAAATAAATCAAGACATCAGAGGATGAGGAACGCTCTCACAGTTAGTGGTTTATGCAAACTGATTTGACTTCATACTGGAACAGAGCATCTGCAAGGTGGGAACAACTTGCAGTTACTGTGGCTTAGGATGGGACCTGAATGGATCCTCATTTAGACAGAAAACTGGGTCAAAAAACCTGACCCAAATATAAATATCAGTGTTGTCAGATGGAGTTGTTCTAGATCCAGAGATCAGAGAGTGTGGCTGCTGTCTGTTAGGATGTAAGTTGCTCCCCTCATTTCACAAGACTCATGGCAGTAGGAAAGTTGTCTGCATGGCTTTACAAGGCTAGCCAAACAGAGGGGTTCTCCTTTGCCCTTGCGTTGATAAAAATAAACAATCAGAACTCATGGTCAACTCTCAGTAGGTCGTTTTCCTCACAGGTAGTGCCAGACAATTGTTTTGCGAGGCAGCTTCTTCACTTTCACTTTGTGGCATTTTCTGGCCTTAGCTTTAGAAGTGGAAGAGCACCAAATATGAGTTCAATTTCTGTTTCTGAGGAAATAACGTGGCTAGCAGAAGTGAGGATATATTACCAGGCCTGTGTTTTCCTGACCTCCCACAGGATTCCTGTTCTTAAACTCATGGTGGAGAGCCTAAGCAAAAAACACTGCATAATTTCTGCTCTATAGGCAATGAATTTTACAATGGACCTATTTATTTTTCTAAGGAAGAGCATGCAAAACTTTGATTTGATGAACTTCAACTTTTCTGGATTCTGAAATAGAATGGGGAGACCGGAGGAAAGGAGTTATGAAACCACTTTCACATGTTACAGTTTTTGAGCTTCTCTATAAATCTTGACATTTCTATCTTGAACTCTTAGAGGTATATCACAGATTTACTTGACATACTGTATTACCCACGCGTCATCAGACCCACTCATGTGTACTTTATAACCTGAAAAAGCTCAGGGAATACAAGTAATTTATTTCTGGTCTGCAGAATTCTTCTTTGATCAGTAACAATGGCTTAAGGTGGCATAATAACGCTGGAGGCTTGGGTTGCTGGATCACCAACTTCATAACAAAATAAAGGTTAGAGAGGAAGGGCTACTCACGTAGCCCCTGACCTTGCAACTGTTCATTCCAACTCTTCACATGCCTAATATTTTCAAGACAGATGTTCGTAGGCCAAGACTTGATGGAACAGAGAACAACCCCAGGAAAGCCAGCAGATAACATATATCTACCCTATGAAATCCTGCCTCTTATTCATGTCAGCTATGAATTTTCTTTGCTAGAGTCAGTAACACTGCCTGGCAGCTCCTCAAGGTGCAGTAAACCCAGAGTTGACCGTTTCTTTTCTATGTGACACCAACAAGCACCACTGGTGTTTACAGAACCTTGTAAACCACTTGGAGTTGCCACTAATGATACACTGTCTTATGTTGTCAGCTATCTTTCTGAGCACCCATTTTTGGAAGCATTGCTGGAACGGACAATGAACATAATAATAACAATTAGCTCACCCATAAACTGGTACTTCTTGCAACATCACATTTCAAAGGGTTTTTGTCATGTCTCCACCCTTCAGCATGATTAAATGGGAAATGATTTCAGCATAACCTGAACAGGAACATCAACATTCGCTAGCAGGTATTTCTAAGAGCTTTCAAGAGTACTGGGAGAAAATGAAAGATAAATTTAAACACATCAACAAACCTGAAAACAAAATTCTGAATACATATTCCCCCCAGTACTCCTTTCCCCTTGAAAACACTTGTGTAACTTCCATGTCTTTTTGATACCATTTCACTGAACAATTTTTGTCACGCAAGAAGCATTGCTTATACCATAAGCCAAGAAACAGTAGGAAGGAAACATGTTTTAACCAAAAATCCCTTTTCTCTGGGGTTGCTTTTGTGAGAAGCATTAGTACTCAATTCAAGACACGCAGAGCCATAGCAGTCTCCCAGGAGCAGGGGGAGGCCTGGGTGGAGGGAGTATAACTTGTTTTCTTTTTTTGCCTGGGGTGGAGGCAAGTTGGTTGTTCAGCAGGTTATGGAGGTGGGTCCCTGAAAGCAAGCCTACATTTCATGTCAGTCTGAGGAGAAGCAGGAGAAAAATAAGGTGAAAATTTGTGAGGTGAAGATGGAAGGAATGGTTTGAAGACATGCTGTAAAAGTGTCAGTGAATCCAAAGCTGCCAGATTAATCCTGGAATGTAAGTGTAAAGTTAAACACTCTCTCTGTTGCTGGCTTTCAGGAAAGCAGTTATTTTACTGTACGTGTACAGACATCTCTATAGGCTGATCAGACCAATTTGGTACTTGTGAGCAATTTTGAGATATGTAATGTTAAAATAATTTTAATAATGACATGTAAATTGTGAGAGATAGTATGGAAAGAGGAGAAAGATTATCTTTTGGTTAACCTATGTTTATTTAATGAATGGATTTTTAGCATGGTTCTAATGTTTATTTGAAATTCTATACATATGATAAACTTGTCGTTTGCAACCTAAGTAATGCTTGTGCACTGAGAAAAAGGTCAAGAAATAATGTATGTAAAAATGATTACAATAACATTGTAATCTGAAATATTATCTTAGTTACTCTGCAACGTAATTCACGCGTTATTACTATCACTTGTCTCATTACTGCAGAATCTATGATGACTTTATTCCCTATTTACAACATTTATCTTCATTATTAAGCAGATGATAATGTGAGAATTGTGTGATAATTGTGAGATTTCATACTCTAGGGAAAGAAAAGCTTAAGTAGACAGCGTGATATGATATGTTAGTGGAGATTTGGGATAGCTAGCAGGTTTGCCCTGCTTTTGTAGTTTTCCACTTTGATTCCTGTACATTTTAATTAAAAAAAAAAAAAAAAAAAAAAAAAGAAAATAAAGCATTTTTTCTTTCAACTGAATATTACAAATTTGGCCTCTATTAGCAGCTGCTGTTCTTAACAGTCAGTATTACTGAGCTGATGCATAAGCACTGTGAGTGTATTATGCACTGGGGTGCATTTAAAATAAATAGTGTAACATGATGTCATACTCTGGCTGATCTATTTAAGAACTTGGTAAGCAAAATTTGCATTTTTCCACAACTGATATAGAAGACCCCACCCCAGTTAACCATGGGGACTTGGAGAGTTTCGTTCATTCTCCAGCTTACATTTTTACTTGTGAGGGGACAGTTCTGAGAGCTTTACATTCCCAGGTGTTTTTACATGATGTCTGTGGAAACAGAAAAAGAGTAGGGAAGAGAAAAGCTCATTAGGTCAGTGGCACAGAAATGCCAGTTTATTCACTTCTAGGGAAATGTGCTGGCTGTTGAGAGAAGCAAATTGCTATATAAGACTTAATATTTCTCTCCTGTGCATTGAAACCTTTGTTAGCTGCTCTAGCAGTGTGAGAATATTTTGTTATATCAATACATACTTAAAATATCATAATGTTAATCTGTTATCTGGGAACATTTCACTGAGCTGGACCTAAAAAGATGTGATTGTGCGTACTACTTCAAGATGGAGTACTTCATACTTGGGGAATAGTGATTTTGAAAATATTAGATACAGTCTTTAATTTAGTTCAGTACTATTTTAAAACAGTAGAGGATTTGGCAGTAACCTCAGCAGATAAAACCTAGCGTTGCTAATTAATCACTAAAAGTGCAATCCTGGCCCCAGAGATTTCAACAGGAGCAAGTTCAAGCACCAGTATATCCCCTGAAGACACACAAGTTTAAACAGAGCATAGCTTAAAAGCACAATACCAAACCTCTCTCTCTCTCCAAGGCTTCCATGAAGAAAAATAATCTTTCAAGTTTAAAAAAGTGTAATGTAGCAATAAGTAATAACATTCCTTAAAAGCTTATAGGGTTTCCTTGGCTAACAAAATGCAATCTTTCCACTACAGCCTGACTTTAATGGAGTTTTTCTTGACATATGCCTCAGACCAATCTCACATTCTTTCAGAAAAAAAAATTAAAAATTGAAGAGTGTAATTTTCATCTATCCAGTAATAAAATAAATACAGTGAATTTAAATGCCCGAGCCTTGAAATAAAATGTATAGAGCAAGAAGTAAATGTCTCTAAGTGAGTCTCTACTCTGTACTTTTACCATTGAGTATCCTTTCCAAAAAACTGGAGAAATGAATGATGCCTGGGGAGCCACTAATTCTAGAGCTGCTGGTTACAGTGCTAATGCTCAGAGGATTTTTTTGAAATTAAATAATTAGAGTTGAACTAGCATAAACCCAATAGCAATTAAAATGGGCAGATCCTGTTAAGTGCAAAGAAAACGTGTTTAGATCATAATGTCGTGAGCAGAATAATGCCTAAGAAAAGCAGGGTACAACTCCAGTGATAAGGATATAAAAAAGGCTGTTTACTCTTTTTTAAAGTCAAGTGTATATATGGAAAGTTGTTTCTGTTACAGGAACAGTCAGGTTTAATGTTGTGGTTCTGACAATGTGAGCATACAGCTCAGTCCAGGAGCTCCAAGAAATACAAGTGGTTTGAATACAGTTAAAACAATAAGGTTTCATTATGGGTTATCTATCCAAAGTAACTTTGGCAAGGAAGATACCTTTCTGCTCAAACAACATGGGATAATCCAGAAAGAGAGTAACAACGCTGAGCTTCAAGGAATGTCTTTCTTTCAGCATAAGTGGAGCCAGTGTAGGGAAGACAGCAGAAGGTAATTACAAAATAAGAGCATTAGCACCTACTTTCCCCTGATTTATGATTTAATTGTAAAGCCTGAATGTCAGGAGAGGCATCTGATAGGATGACTGAGATAATTCCTCCAAAATTTCCATATTTTGTTGTTGTTTCGGGTTGTGGTTTTTGCTTTGGTTTGTTTGTTGGCTTTTTTTCTTATTGAAGACTTAGGAGATTTTTCTTTTCTTCCAGTGATCCTTCTTTAATTGCTGTGTGATACTGGACGTCAACATCAAAATGGGCAATGAGAACAGTAGTGCAGAAAATCAGGTGAGTGTGGCAGTGTGATTGCATTTTCCTTCCCTTCTAGCCTAGAGCAGACCTTACACAAAATGGTTTCACAGGCCACTTACTCCACATTTATCTTCTACTCCCTGTTACAATCCTATTTAAATGTCATTAATGGTAATTGAAGGCAACTTTTTGTTTGGTTGTTTCTTTGGCAGCAACACTGCTACGTAGCATCAGGGCACTGTGTGGGTGGTTGCTCCCTGAATAATAATTCTTGGGTTGTTCTGGCCAAGTTGTATTGTTAGCCCAAGATTTGATAGTTGTATTGTTAGCCCAGGATTTGATCCCTGAATTTTTTCAGGGGTTGGGAAGAGGAAAATATGTTAACTCCTATAAGTAAGTAATGGGAATTTCTTTTCCATTGTGTATAACTTTCACTCAGGAAGTTTTAGAAAGTCAAATATATTTCTTCAGGAGTCCTTCTGAGGTTGATAAGATCTTACTGCAAAGTAATTGAATGTACTAAGAAATGTAATAAAAAGCTCTTCTTTCCTAATAAGAAAAGTAAGCTTCTGGTCTCCTTTTCAGACTGTAAAAAAGCAAACCAAAACACCCCTTCCCCACCCAAATCAACCCCAAAACCCAAAGCAAAACAAATTAAATACTAGAAATCCTAATTCCTTTAAAAGTCACTATCAACAGAGAAATACCAAGAAGTAATAACAAAATCTTAAAAGCTACTTAAGCTTCTGAACAGCTATTTTAAAATACCACTTAATGAATAGCAAACATTCATACAGCCACTAGAACATTTAAATATGTTCATTTTCAGTCAGAAGTTCCCAATGCAAATAAAGTCATCCTTATACCACCAAACCCGGGCACACAGTAGGTAGTGGGTGACGAAACTGGTTTGCATGGTTTGCATCTCAAAATGTCAGCATCAGGCTTGGCTGTTCTTTTTCTTATGTGTGTACTTCTGGCTTTTGGTTTTTTCTGACCCTGATTGCAAATTTGCAAGGCAGCTACGTTTAAGTTTTCAGCAAGTTGTGGAAAAAGAAATAATAACAAAAATCTGGTTTCTTTTGACTTTTTCCTTTGCTATCAATCTATGTGTTAGAGAAAGTGCCTGTATTTGACCCCCTTTGCTTGCAGCCTTTCCTTTCAACTCTAGCACAATTAAAATAGCTCTGTGGGTGGTGTTCTACTCAATACCAACTGACACGAGCTCCTGTTTTTGTTTATGTGTTTATCAGACAACTCCATTGCCCAGCTCTAGCTCTCAGCTGAGTCATCTGGAAGCCATACACATGGTTTGCATTAAAGATAGGAGAGCTTGAGCTAAGTTTAGAACTCATTTAATAACAGGGAAGATCTGTGGAATAAATGTGCTACTATGAAGAATGTAGTAGGCACTTAGAGAATAAAGTAAATACCCAATCTGTCTTGTAAGGACTAGCCTCTGAGGAAAATATAATCTAAACTTAGTAGAAATGAGCAAAGATAATGCTTGGATAAAACAAGGCTAGGATCAGCAGTGTATTTAATAGTGATTTTATATATACTAACCATGTTCTGCTTTGCTGTAACAGTACACAAACTGCTGAGAGAGTTTAGGTTTGTGCCCTGCCCTATTAGGATGACAAAGCTTGCTTCCAAACAAGGGTCTCTGTCAGTGGCACAGCTTGCTGGGCTTATGCTGAATTAAATATAAGCTGCATTAAGATGCATTTTCCTGGAAAAGCAAAGCTTCACAGGAAGTGTGTTTAAATTGAAAAAGAATCAATCTAGAAGAACAGGATGCCCGGGGAAGTGGTTGAGCCACCATCCCTGGAGGTATTTAAAAGATGGATAGAGCGTGGTGCTGAGGGACATGGTTTAGTGGTGGATTTGGCTGTGCCAGGTTAGCAGTTGGACGTGATGATCTGAAAGGTTTTTTACAAAGGAAACCATTCTATGATCGTGAGCCCATCATACCAGCTCTGCAGCCCAGCCCTCTTTGAGCTGCTCCAGGGTCTTGTGCAGTTGAGTCGGGGACCTGCTCCCAAAGTGCCTGTATGTTACAGGATTATTATTGACTTTCGTAACTGTTTTTTATCATGGTCTCCCATCTACCAAGGTTATGCTGTTACCAGGACATCTTGGCTTTCATTTTAAAGGAGTGGGTGGAGGATGTGAAAACCAGGAGTTCTCTATTACTGGAAACATCAGCACAAAATCTTCTAAAGCTTGAATAGTCTGGGTTTTCTAACACATAATAATTTTAACTCGGGTTTTTAATTCTTGCCACTCAGAGTTCTGAAGAGGAGAGCTGTCATCTTTCACAGCCTTTCTCATCATTACAGAAAAGTCAAAGTTACCACATAATTGTAAAGCTCTTTGAAGATGAAAACTGCTGCTGAATTGAAATGCTAGCAGCACGTGTTTTGCCCCACAGTTGAAGAGGGAATTTCAAAGTCAGTCACACATAAGTTATTTCTATTTTTATTTTGCTTTGTCCTTTCTTCTTCTTTGTTTTCTGAATAAGTAAACAGTCCAACAAAGCTGGTTATTCCACATCTATGTTATTGTCCATTTCTCTTTAAGCATGTATTTCAACATGTGGTTATCTTTTTTATTCTTTGTTTTCCCATGTGAAATGTGCAAGAGGGGTAACACATGCACACTTGCCAGAGGGGCCGTAACTTCTCAAGAGTCTTATTTGTTTGTCTGAAGCATCACGCTGTGTTCCTGCTTAGGATTTCTCCATCTAATTGTTACAAACAAATCTGACTACTGCACATTCTGCACTTACTATTCTGCATTACAATTTTCCCCATATTTCAACTTCCTTATGCCTACATGAAAAGGTGGCTCTAATACTTGGCACAGTTCTTCTTTCAGATCCCTGTATTATGAGGATCAGCAGAGAATGCACTGGGCACATTAGCAGCTTCCCAGTCTTCATTCCCACAGATGATAACTGGGCAAATTCCTCTGAGCTCTGGTGCTCTTACTGTGTGTTTACATACTTTTTAAACAACGCAGTAACATCTGTACACATTCCATTGTTTATATTCAGTTGGGAACAAAAACACATTCCCAATTCTCCTCACAGTAATTTTGCCTATAGCATTTTAATGAGCCATGCTGTTACCCTACATGGGTTTTTCTTTGACTATGTCACGTCCACCACTTCTGCACTCTAAATTATTATCTTCTTTCATTTTTCCTTCCATTTCATCCACTACAAATCAAGAGTGCACAGGGCAGCAGGACCGTTCCACATCCTTTCAGTCAATGTTCACCCACAACAGGGCAGCTGGCTACAGGCCAGCATGCCCATTACTGATGCTTACGTAGTTTTAGCATACCTCCAGTCTCCATATTCATTAATGCTTACTTCCAAAGATAATTACTACTGCTCCAATATTCCATGGTGAGTAATGCCAAGTATTTGTCTGAGTTTACACAAAAAGAACATTGTCTCTTTCCAGAGAATTATACATCCATTTATGCAAATGCAGCAAATTCTGGGACACTTCTCACTGCAATGAATAATTATCTCATCTTCCCTGTGAATGAAGAAGGGGGGATGAAAGAAAAATAAAAATTCAAAGTTGTGACAGGGTTCTTAATTTGAAAGCATAATGAAAACGAAGTTGCAAGACTACTCTTCGGAATGAATGGTTAAAACTTTCTTCACATCTCTAAAGCCTCCGCCATTTCTAATGGGAAAGGTACATTTATGGCTCCAGACAAAAAGGAACAATATTTTATATTTATAAAGAACATCTATATTTATTCGCTACATTTCTCCATTTAGAAATAATGTGAAAATGTTGGACCTACATTTTCCACAGCTAAGGAGCATAATTACTCTCTGCAACTACCTGAAAGGAGGTTGTAGAGACATGGGTGTCAGTTTGTTCAACCAAGCAATAGGACAAGAGGAAATGGCCTCAAGTTTCTCCAAGGGAATTTTAGATTCGATATTAGGAAGAATTTCTTTACTTGAAAGGGTTGTCAGGCACTGGAATATCTTGCCCAGGGTAGTGATGAAGTCCACATCCCTGGGAGTATTATAGAGTCATGTAGACGTAGCGCTGAGGGATGTGGTTTAGTTGAGGACTTTTCAGTGTTAGGCTGATGATTGGACTCGATGGTCTTAAAGGGCTTTTCCAACCTAGGCAATTCTGTGTTAGTTAGAAATTACTAGGCAAGCAAACACTATTGGCTGGGGAGCACAACAGAGTTTAGAACTCAGCTTGGAGACGACTTTCGCAATAGAGTACTTCATAGAAATCTAACAGCAGCTTCTCAGGTGTTTTATTGTTAGGCTGCTAAGAACCACGCATCAGAAAGCTGCTTTACCTAAATTATATTGACTGAAAATTTCAGATTATGTGATGAAGATTTTTTTTCTCAAGATGATCAACTTTATTCTCTCTCTCCCTTGCTATATTTCATACACCTGCCATCCTTAAGAAAATAGCCAAGGTGCTTATCAGGCCTTCAGGCAACTGTCAGGAAAGGAAAATAAGAAGGTGCAGCAAGACTGGTGGAGTTACAAGGATAACTATGAATATTCCTTTGCCTACTGAACACAGATCACATAAATAGATGGAAAAATGAGGTTAAGAAGAACCATGAAGCTGATTACGTAGCTATGCTTCATTTAGCCTAGCTCAGACTCCTGCTACGTAGGTTCAAACAGACAAAGACTCAAATATAGCAGGAAGTTTTTGAGAAGATACTTATGTTGACAATACAAGGATCTGAAGAGAAACAGTTTAATGTTCTCAGTGGATTGGAAGGATCTTAAACATGAACAATGATGCTTGAAGGTTTGACTTGTTCTTGCTGTAGCTGAGAGGAAGTTGTGTAGTCTGTGAAGAATGCTAAACCAAGAAAAAGATGGTGACTATAAATATATACACACACACACTCTCCAGTGGTTATTTTTATGTTCACAGCCAGAGTCATTTCAGTAGATATTTCTCAGGAGGGAAAACAACCCTTTTTCTTTAAGGAAAGGTTATAGGTACTTACAACAGAATTCAAGTTGTAACCAGAATTTTTCAAATACTGTTGTTACTATATCCCACTTTGCTTTGCTTCTTGTATTTGTAAGAAGCAGATTAAATAAGGCTTCCACCAAATGTTAATTTTTGCATTCCTGCCCCTTTGAGGATTTTTAATTAGAAAAGGCATGAACTTAAGTCTCTACTCCTGCAAGAGACAAATAAATCAAGCCAGAAGCAATAGCAAATTACATCTCTACTGCTTAAAGAAAAAAATCCTACTGTAATTGCAAAATTCTATATGGAATCTCCCTTAAGGGAAGAGTCTGCCTTTCTCATCTGATCATGGCATAATTACATCCCACTACTTAAGTGGTCATGATATTTGGGCAGAAAACCAAGAAGTGGTCAATATGGTCATCTCCTTCTCTAAGCTGCTGTACTCCAGCCACTCTCAGTAAGGGGCAGGCACTGAATAACATGATTGCTGCACAAGTTGTTTATTAAAATTCAGTTTCCTTGCAATGTGACAAAAGCAAGCGTTAGTGTAACTCTTCAGATCTTAACTGTCACCTGGAGTTCAACCTTTGTCCCAATATGTCAGATACCAATTTGTAACTGTCCCATAATCAGCAGTTTTGTTGATCAGTTTTTGCCAATTCGACTGAAAAGTTCTGGTTGTTAAAGAAATATCTGCTCATCATCTAATTTTTATCTGTGTTGGTACCATGTTTCCAAACAAGGGAGAAACAATGGTTCTCCAATTATGAAAGACTGAAAAATCTAATTTACTGCTCAGTTATTGTACCTGCAGGGGTGGGGAAGTAGCTCCTAAAATCCGCTCTGTCTTAAAAAATTGCAACAGCCATTTAAAACATTATTTTCCAACCATGTTACCTGTGCAATTCTGGTTTTAGAAAAACGGAACATTTAAAATTGTTTTCCTGTCCACTTTTCTGACATAGAGTGGGTTATTCATACCTCCCTGGTGTTGGTTTCTAGCAGGTACCAGGGTATTAGGCAGGCTCATTCAGGAACTGTTGAATGTTTGAAGAATTGCAGCTAGCCGTTGTCTGGCATCTCAGCTCCATTTTTAAGGAACTGATTTAGTGCTGAAGCCCAATAAAACAATAAAGCCTATCAATTAAGGCTGTGGACGAACAACTTTTCTCTCCATTTCTCTGCAGCCAGTCTTGCAATGAAATGAGCAATCCCTGCAGAACATTGCAGCGAAAGCTTCCCAAAGAGCACCATGTGCACGCTTTTCTCTCTATGCCACCCTGCTCAGCCACCCATGGGTGAGGTGTTTGGCTGAAGAGATGTGTGTGCCCCATGGGGACCATGTGTCCATTCTCTTGATGAGGTCAGCTTGGTGGTTGATCCTGAAATCAGAGCTCTGGTGCCACAGGGCTGATCTTTGCTCTGTGTCCCGGTGTTGACCTGTGCTGGTCCCCATCCTCACAGGGGAGGTGGTGGCTGGGAGCAAACCACCAACACTTCTAGCAGCCAGATATTAAAAAAATAAAAAAATTAAAAAAAATAATAAAATGAAATATAATATAATAATAAGATGAAATGAAATGATTAAATAAAATTTAAAGAACCCTCCAACTTGTAATGGAAGACATGGAGAAAACTAAAAGGTGAGTTCTGGTTTATTGATTGAGACTTGGGGAGATTTGTTCCAGCTTCATCCCCCAATAACCAGAGGGAGTTAGTGGGAATGGAAACTTAATGTAACTCCTCAAAGATTAGTTTCAGCTAGTCAGAGCTCTGGCATGTTCCAGCAACTGCTATAAAAGGATGTGTGTTTAATGGAGGAATGTTGCAGAGGGCAGATGTAAAAGGCAGCAACTTCACTTGAGCAATGGGAGAAAAGGGAATCAAAGGAAGCTCACTGATTTGGAGGGGCTTGAGTGCAAATGCAAGGACTTAAAACCAGATCTGTTTTGGGAGCAGGATCCTGGTGGCCTGTTGAGAAACAGGAGGCTTCTGGAATCGCTGTAACAAGGCTGTGGCAGCGCCTAATGCTGTTGCTATGGCTTTGAACTGGGAGGGGAGAGTCAGTGTTTTGGGAGCTGGGCTGTGAACAGGCTCCCATGTAGCATTAAAGGAATTTCTTTCTGGTATGATAACTTCAGCCAGAGTACAGCAGAGCACATAATCCTTTTGGCTACAGTGCTAACGGAGTTCTCTTTTTGTGTGTGTGGTTTAGGTTTTTTGTGTGTTTTTTGATTGGTTGGTTTTGTTTGGGTTTGGGAGGTGGTTTTTTTTTTGTTTGGGTGGGTTTGTTTGTTTGTTTTTGTTTGGGTTGGTTGGTTTTTTTAAACTTTTTTTTAAGTTCCTGTTCAAAGTCAACAGGAAAGTGAAGTGATCTTGTAGAGTTACTTTGTGTTCTTGAAGAGTCCAATGCTCGTGGGAAAGTTTAATGCAAATTACATTACATATTTCAGGAAAAATCAATCTTATTCATTTAAATAGTATGCTGGCTTAAAGGAAAAAAAAGTATAGGCTGTTCATTTTTCTTCTCTGGGACAAACTTGGTTTGTTTGTTGTTGGGGTTTTTAAATTATTCTAGGTTTAAAAAAAAATGCTGAGAACCTCTATATTCTCATTTTTAATATAACTTTTTCTTTAAGTCTTTCATTTAAATATCTTTTTATAATCTCAGAATCCTTTTCAAAAAGGAATATGCTACACTTGAAATGAATATAGAGCAAATTTAGCTGCAAGCTTCTGTAGTAAATCACTTCAGAGGCTGTAGGTGTTGAAACCGCATAAGTAATTTATTCAACAGCAGCTTTCTGATGATATTTTTGAACAAAACATAGTCTTTCTAATTGTTTTCACAGATGTTAATTAAAAATAATTTTAAAAAGAGCATTCGCTGCAAAGCTAGTTCAGCACCTGATTTGCATAACTAGCTTAAATTTGAAAAACTTGATAGAGAAATTGAACTATGTTTTTCTGCTGTCTGGCATAGATTCACAGAGCATATTCTTTTGTGATAATTAAACTAATACGTTAAATGTAGAAAAGCAATATATAAAACTTTTCTATACCTTGAAGTTTGGTAGTTCCTCTTATATTTAAATATCTGTGTTAAGATTTTATTTTAGGTTATTGTCAAAATTCTCCTTTGAAAATATACTTTCCTGGCCATGTGTGCTCTTGCCTCACTAAGGAAGAGGACAACTTTGTTTTTTCATCATGCAAGCATCTGACAGAGAAAGGAAAAAGGAAAAAAAAAAATGGAAAAAGAAGAAAAAATGTGAATTCAAGCTCTTCTCTGTTCAAACAGGAGCTATGTTGCAAAGATTTTTTTTAATATATATGTTAAATTTGGTCACATTCATAACTGGCAGATCAAGAGTCATATTTTTCTGTTGTATAGGGATAGCTTGGAGATGAATTAGGACTTCTTAAATATTAGATCCTTGAAAGCACAAGACTATTTTAAACTCAAAAAGTCAAAACCAACCAAACAAAATAACTCACCAGCCCCACCTCCCCCAACAACCTTTGGAAAATGTTAAAAGTAGTCACCAAAATAGTGCCCATATCTAACCTGTTTTGTTGTGATCACTCTCCTCGCCTTCTCAACCTGCTCCTCCCACTGTGGTTTTGTTTAGCCATTAAGACTTGGTGTTGCAGCTGATAAAATCACTGGGACACGGGCCCTGCTCCATGTCTCATATGGAAACATCCTCGTTTTGATGAAATGAGATGTTCAGGTATAGCAGGCACATAACTGTCTATAATACCATCCTGGTTTCACTGGGACAGAATCCCAGGCTAGCCGTGGTCTGCTAGCTGTTAGCAGTTTGGAGTCAGCCAGGGCAGCTGAGCTGAGTTGGCTACGGGTGTGTCCCACACCATAAATGTCATGGCCAGTATAGAGGGAAGTTTACTAAGAATGGAGGGTCTTGTGTTTTGGCTTCTACTTGGGCTTCCCCTTTTCCTGCTCCTGAGTGGTGACTTCCTGTTTATTGTGATCACCGTATGTTTGCTAGCCTAAGTATAATTTTTTTTTTGCTTTATATTGACATTGGTATTAATTTGGCTGTTTCATTAAATCCATTTTCCTTTCAACCTGTGGGTCTCCTCTCCTGTTCCCAATACCCCATCCCTGCTGGGGAGGGTGATAGAGTAAGTGATAGAGTAGGTGATCACTTAGTTAAGTTGTGAACTATGTTGATGAATAGTAAAAGTAAAGTCCAGCAAACTTGATACCAAAATGATTCTGGCCTCAAACTGTTCTGTCAAATGTTAGTCACAGTAGCATGGAATCAGTGACAAATTAGCCTGACTCCACGTTACTGTTTCAAACTGTCCTGAAATAAGTGTCCTGCTGGCTTGTAAATAGCAGGTGTAACCACTGAATTAAGTCCCCTTGTAGTAATTAGTGCTACTTGAGCTTTGGTGGCAACATGCTATTGGATTTATTGTGTAACGGGCTGATGAGTGGTGTTTCTAATGCCATAATGGAGCCCACGTTGCTTATTAACTATTGATTATCATGTGGCTCTGGATGGCAATCCAAAGGGTACTGGTTCTCTGCACGAAAAGAGTTTTACTTCAGAGAGTTGTGCGCAAGAGGCACCCCTATTATGCTGTGGCTCCAGAAGTGGGATGACTGCAGGTCAGTAGAACAGAGGAATGTAACGTAAAGGAGCCCTTTGAGTTAAGTGGCTGATCTTGTGAAAGAGAGCTTAATTAGAAGCAATGTGTGGGTACAAAGAGTGCAGTAGGTTAATGACTTCATTCTTTGCTGTGTTCTTTTCTGCCATGGAAGATGACACGGGCTTTAGAAGAAAGAGGCAAAACATGCAGCTCTTCATCTTCTGCAAAGGGCTCTGAGGTTTTCCTCCTGCGTAGAGCTCAAATCAGCAAAAGAAAATTTGAGATGGTGGTAGTAGAAAGGTGGAAAATTAAAGAATTAGTTCTCACTGCTCTTGCCAACTGCTGGAGGCATCTGGACAGATTTGCAAATTGGCCTAATTTCTTGGGGGCCTTTGTGTGGTTCTCCCTACCTTCTCCGCCCTGCTGGGAAAGGAAAGGAGGTCACTTTTGTCTGCAAGACATCTGAAAATTATTCTTCATTTGGCTACTGTTTTGAGGCATTAATTTGTGGCCCACCTCCCAGCCCAGCCCAACAGTAGCTCTCATGGGAAGACATGATACTTTGACTAAGTAAGAGTGTGGCACCACAACTGCCTCCTGTGTCTTCTTGGGAGTCATCAACCCCCTGCCCTGCTCTTATCCTGCTTCCCTGGTGGGTCAAGGCCAGTGAAGAGTCAGTCTAAAGACTGTCTCTCCATCAGGCTGGGCCCATCTAATTGAAGGGGTTCCTCTTCTGCCAAGATATAAATACCCAGCCTTGGCTTGCTGCCCTTTCTAAATATGAACTGGCAAGTGGGGTAGGCTCTGGGGTGTGTGGATGGTCATGGTCTGTGACTGGTGACTGGGACATGAACATGCTCCAGCATGATCACATATGGCCCCAGAAGTCACTCTTTTGGCTGGTTGGAGGCTTGTTTTTTCTGATAATTAATTGAATAATGCTCTTTTTTTCATAATTCTTTCTCTGCACACGTGTATGCATGGTGAAATAAATTCTCCATTCAAACTTTCTCACGCAAACAAAAGCAATGGTGTCCAAAACACAGCCCTGTAAGCTAACTAAGCGCTCTCTCGCTCTCTCTCTCTCTCTCTCTCTCTACAATTTGTTTGGTTGGTTTTTTCTTTTCTTTTTGGCTGGAAGAAACAAATTCTGTTGTATAAGTCTTGATGTTCTAGTATTTTTTTGCTGTATGCTGTGGGTTTGGGGCCAACATATATACTTCAATAAATATTCCAAATGCCAGATGTCAGCACATGCTGGGTAAGTGCTTAATAATCATGAAACCAAGAACCCTTGGTCTATCCCAGCGGAAAGCAGTGCGATAAAGGAGACTTCTGCAAACAAAGCTGCAGTGAAATAGTTCCTCTAGGGAAAGGCAGAGGATATGAAAGTTAATCAAATTTGCCTTAAGTTTAAAGGAAGTCTTCTTCTATCTTCAGTATGTCCTGACCTTTTCGATTGCTCATTACACGGGCTTTTCTTGTCCACTGGGTGTCTCTCATTCCTGGCTCTGATCACAAGAAGCCTTTGGTCATATCAGAGCACACCATCTTCACACAGAGAAGTGTGATTTCATAAACAATAGCTTTCTGCAATTTATTGACTACCTTTAGAACAAAATAAACCTAAAAATTGAGAGTGAAAGCACCCAAGAGATTAGCTGGAATTGTGTACTGTGCTTTTCATCTGTGACATTGTTCTGAAGTGGTTCTCATGTGTCTTTATATTGAAGTGTGCCTTAGGCTTTCACACAGTTAAGAATTAAGACAGCAGGTTGAGGATGATCTGATGAAACAATTTTCCTTGTCTTTCACTATTGCTTCATGTGCCAGATGATTTGAAATGGAGCTCCTTCATTCAGATGCTATTTTTGCTTTACACTTAATAGTTTGTCTCCAGTTCTTTTGTTGTACCTGAAGAACATCCTCAACTACTCAGTGGTCAAAGCACTACTTACCAGCTCTTCTTTGCCTTATAAAAATGCTTCTGCCAAAAAAAATACAGCAGAAAGATGCCACTACCCACTGAAAGCAGCCCCATAGAGGTGTTGTAGAATCCCAGGGATTTCCAGATACACTGCAGGTCACAGCCTGGCACCTGCACAGGACTTTCTTCCTCCCCAGAGCAAAAAAACCAGTAGTTTGCAATAGAAACAAAACACAACACCCCACTCATGCCTCCATGGATGCAAATCCCAGGTAAATATTTACCTTTGAGAAGAGGTGATGCAGAATTACTATGTTTTCCTGGGAACAATTACAGACTGGGTACACAGCAGCTTGAGAGTAGCCCCGAAGAGAAGGACTTAGGGGTGTTGATTGATGAGAAGCTCAACATGAGCCGGTAGCGCACTTATGTAGCTCAGAAGGCCAACTGTATCCTGGCATGCATCAAGAGGAGTGTGGCCAGCAGATCAAGAGAGGTGATTCTCCCCCTTTACTCTGCTGTTGTGAGACCCCACCTTGAATGCTGTGTCCAGTTCTGGTGTCCCCACCATGAGAGGGACATAGATCTGTTGGAATGAGTCCAGAGTAGGGCTACAAAGATGATCCAGGGACTGGAGCACCTCTGCTATGAGGATAGGCTGAGGGAGCTGGGATTGTTCAGCCTGGGGAAGAGAAGACTCTGGGGGGACCTTATAACTGACTGCCAATACCTAAAGGGATCCTACAGGAAGGCTGGAGAGGGACAAGAGTGTCCAGTGATAGGATGAAGGGAAATGGTTTTAAGCTGAGGAAAAATAGGTTTAGATTGGACCTTGGGAAAAAGTTCTTCAGTACGAGGGTGGTGAGACTCTGGAATAGATTGCCCAGCAGGGTTGTGGATGCCCCCTCCCTGGAGGTGTTCAAGGCCAGGCTGGATGAGGACTTGAGCAACCTAGTCTACTTGAATTGTCCCTGCCCATGGCGGGGAGCTTGGATTACATGATTTCTGAGGTTCCTTCCAGCCTAAGCCATTTTATGTTTCCATGATGATAATTCTAAGTTTGTGGAATACCATTTCTGCTGATACTAGTTCAAAAACTGCAGCATTTCCTGTAGCTGTTGTTATAGAAAGCCAGCATGATGGAGAATTGGGCCCTTCATTTCAGTTCAGAGGCATTCTGAGCTTTGTTGAATTGGGGGGGAAATCTGAACTTGGATTCAAGTGCTGGGTCTTGATTGACATTGGCTTTATCTCTAACTTGACTTTAAAGATACTGTTAATTTTATGAGTGACAAAGTTTATAGCCTGTTTCCATCCTTTCTCATTTTCAACTTGCTTAGCAAGGAAGCATTTGCCAAGCTTGGAAAAAGAGAAGACGATACCCTCCTTGGGTCAATAAAGGCCTTGGCTGCTTTAGGACAATTGTTGCATTCTTCTTTCCCTCTTCTTTTTCTAGTATTTATTTTTGGCTCAACCACTTCCTTCTGGTTTTCTATCATTAAGAAAAGGCTTGTCTTTAGAACCTGCATGTTCCATCAAAGTAGTGAAATCTACTGCAGAAGTTGTCCATCAGTGGGCAAAACAAATCTCCTTAAGCTTATGTATTCTCCAAAATAACAGTAGCTATTTAAATTGTTCTTTTTTCATTCTAGGACACTCCACAAGATTCAGAATTGGGTGAGCC
Source organism: Actenoides lindsayi (assembly GCA_025331215.1). NCBI lineage: Eukaryota > Metazoa > Chordata > Aves > Coraciiformes > Alcedinidae > Actenoides > Actenoides lindsayi. The sequence goes on along the minus strand of WTSP01025500.1, from coordinate 26,673 downwards.
TCCTGGAAATGGGCACAGTTTAAAAGAAAGCCCTCAGGAAATCAACATAGAGAGAGCTGGAGGTCAGGACATGTCAGATCTTCTTCCTGCTGCTGTGCAACTGGTTGAGAGTATGTCCCCATCAACTCCAAAACCTACAAGGTAAGAAATGAAGTTTCTTCCTGTGAACAAAATTGATGCCCTGCTGCTGTTGATGGTTGGGAGCTGTTGGTTAAGTTTCTGTTCTTGCATAACAGATTTTTCAAAATCTATCATCCTGATGGATGATGATGATGATGCAGTTCTTCAAAATAACCTGACAAAACAGACTACTTACTGTTTAGCAAACTGACTTTCTTGCCTTACTGCATAACTATAAACAAGACTCCAGCTGTTGTAGTAACCCTTGACTTAAACTTCCTATGCTTTTTGCTCATGCTAATAAACTCTCATCTGAGCCAGAGGAACATTGGAGAGTCTTTTGTAGTCGCATATGATTGTAAAATAAGACATAATCATAAACAACTGCAAAATGCTGTGCTGAGCTCTGTATAACAATCCTACTAAAAAGTACCAACCCAGTTAATATTTATTAGCATTGCACTCTTCTAAAGGTCTTAAAATTCACCTGATTAAATGGGACTACTTTCAGAGTTAAGGTATTCTTCAATGTTATTGAGGATGGCAGAAGGTAACGTAATCTGGATTTTATTAAATATCCCAAAAGGAAAATTTTATCTGAAGCATTAATCCTTTTTACTTGAATATTCCCATGCTACCAGGGTTTTCATCTACTGCAATGAAGAAACTGTATAATACCTGCATGATTTTGCCTTAGGGTTGAATACTTTCCAGCTCACCAATGTAACCTGGGGTAGAATGATAACTACAGCTTAAAAGAAGTAGCAGTAACTTGCTGATAAATGTGTGGGATTTTTCGGCTCTGGGCAGCTTTTTAAGGGTTTTTATGAATTTTCTTTTAAGATTGGAGAATTTACTGCAGAAAGATTTGCCACATCCATTTCAAGTGAAGTATGTGCATCATTTGGCCATTGAAAATGGCCTCTGTGGGAAACAAAGTTACAGGGTCTTGTCTGGAGACCTCGTCATTGCTTTTAACCCAACAAGGGATGGCCTGTCTTACTGGTGGTGTCTCCTTTGAGAATGCAGGAATCTACTAAACATATTCCAGAACCTATAAGCAAGTTCTGTTCTTTCACTTGCTTGACGACTTTTGTGTAGCAGAATTTAACCCTTAAATTATTGAATCCATGCTGTTCTTTTTTCAAAACCTGCAGTTCTTTGTACCAATGCTTCAGCATACTGTAGGGCTCAAAACAGCAGTTTTTCAAACTATTTAGTTTTTAACCTCAAAGCAAGTATCTCTCTTCTCTCTACTGTGTTGGTGGTAGAGGTTACTAGTTAATGGAGTCTGATCCGAAGCCAGAAGTCGTCTGACAAAGAGGTGGGCCAGATAATTTTCTCTTTGTGGGTGTGGATTTTAGTGGAGGCACAAGTGGAGACTCCAGCTTTAAGGAGGTACAGGAATATTAAGCACGAATGGAAAAATAACAAGCACTGGAGCTGAGGTGCAGTATGTGATGGTTTACATTAGCGTCAGCAATTCTTGTACGTGGCCTTTTGGAAGACTGTGTGAACTGAAGAAGCAACTAGTTACACACTGATGTGGTTTGAAACAATGGACTGAGTACAACTCTGTGCTGTCACCCACCCACCCCGTTAAGCTGTCCAAACTGGTGTTAGAATGGGCCAGCGGTAGTAACGGAGACTGTGGGGTGGGGTCTGTTATCTTGGGGTTTGAATATTTGTGGTTTGGCTGCAGCAAGTGCAGTCTTGCATTTTTTATATATATATTTTATTTTTTTTTAATATTATCACAGTCATTTTATACTGTTCTGTGACCAATTTGCATTTTTTTAAAAGGCATTGCTCAAAACTGGCATAGCTGCAGTTCTGCAGGGGCTCCTTTTCAAGATGTGAGTACCGAGACCCACCTAGTCTTATATCCTAGGTGGCTGTAGCAGCTTTACACTTCAGCATGCAAAATTATGAGTCTTGTGAGATGAATGTTACACAGATGAGTCAGCTTGAAGGGGTGCACAAGATTCTTGTTTCAGGAAGCATACTAGATGGGCAGGAGCTCAGGCAATTACTTTTTATTTAGCTTTACTTCTGCAATTGCTGGCACATGCCTGTTTTGGGTGGCTTCTACTTTATATCCTGCCAAAATAGAAACAAAGACAATAAACGGAAAATCTTTGAAGTTTCAGATTCCAGGCTGTTTATTTTTAACTCACTCTGCTTTGAACACATCTTTTCCACCCTGAAGAGAACTTTTAAAATGTTAAAAGCGTATGACCTTCCATCTTTGGATGGAGTATCTCTGTGTGAGAAAATTACCACGTTTGCTTCTTTCCACTCTTCTGGGTGGCTTTCTTCCATGCTCTACAAATTCACAGAAATGGTTTCAGTTGCTTTTAAATTCTTATATTTTGAAATTCAAAACTTCTGTGGCTTTTTCTTTAAACACTCTGTTTCAGATCCAGTTTTCTTACCTGTTTCTCACTAGTCCTGTATGCTGAAAAGTAACACCGTCGGTAATTAATCTGTAAACTTTGGGTATGTAATAATGCTGAAGCCCTAGAATAGGTAGCAAGCCTCAGGCTTTGGATTGGGGTCTGCAGGAGATGTAGCCATGCCTCTCTCCTGGTGCACAGATGGAGGAAAATGCCTGGGGAATCCTGGAGAAATACCCCAGAGAGGCATTTTTTCCAGCAGGTTTAGGAAGAGGCAGATGCAGCAATTTATAAGGTACACGCCCAGAAGCAGTTGAGGGAAACAAGCACTCTGCAGGGATGATCTTGGCTGCTCTTCCACCTGGACTGCTGTGCACAGATCCTGTGGGACCCACAGAGCTGTTGCAGAATGACAAGCTGAAGCTGCCACACATCCTGTGGGACCATCCCTTCAGCGCCAGGCTTCCTGCTGATGCTCTGGATAGCTCGAATGGACACCAGGAGCTGGTTGTGGAACTGGAACTGAATATCTGGCCATGTTTGCTTGCTGCAGTGGTAGCACAGCTTACTTTTTTAATGTTAGAATAATTTAATTGGATCAGACTTAAAACACTGCAGGCCCTGCATTTTAGTCTGTGTCTGAAAGAAGGTGAAAAGTGATTGGAGGCAGAGGGAGAAGGGGAGGACAGTTCCCAGGAGGATCATATAGGTCATTATTCCTGCTTCACTTTTTCCTGAAAGCTTAGATATACAGGGAGGGTGGAGGAAGCTGGCTGCTGTTAGCAGCCCTTCAGCGATGATGGATTTCTCATGTGTTTGTGTACACTGAAACATTCAAATAGTGACTTGCTCTGACTCTAAAACTCTGATTTCTTTTTTTTAATGGGGATGTGGAAATTATTTCCATGTTCCTAACTAACTTTCAGTACCTCTTAGGGACAGATTGAAGTGCAGGATTCTTTAACTTGAGTCCTCCAGTACAATGTGTCCAAATGTGTACACTCAAATTGTAGATGCTGATCTCTCATGTGTTGGGAGAAACAGAACAGACACATTTGAGAAGCAGCTATACCGCGTGCCATGGTTGCAGAGCTGGCTGGACATTTGACTTCTTCAGCAGTTGATAAATTCATCCTCAGATTTCAGGCTCTTACACTCCTGGTGATTTAATCTCTCAGGCTCTGAGTGATATCAATATGGATGGCAACCCTATGTGACCTCTGGGTTTCATAGGCTTCAGCACTTGATGTTTTTCCCTCACAAGTGTGACTGGGTTGGAAAGGCTGCCTGTCCTTTCCACAAGCACTGCCTGTTTTAAGAGGATGCAAAGGAATAAGAAAGGGAAACTTAAAATTATCTATGTTTTTTGTTTTTCTGTTGTTGGATCATCATTTCTTGTTGTTTATGAAGTAGGCTTAACATATTTGGGCACGTCTATCCACCCCACCCTCACTAAATGCTAGAGAGCTTTTTCTAGCTGCTGCTGGTTTTTTCTGTCCCCTTGCCTTTGCTGTGGATGGCAAAACAAAGTAATGGAAGTCGCGACTTCAAGTGTTAATGGCTGGTAAGCTGTGTATGGCTCTTGGCTCAGAAGTATTTATGGGAGATAGACTGCAAGTCATCGATTTCTTAACATCCTTTATAGTTTCACACCCTATACACGAACCAGGTAGTGCTGTCCTAATAAACACCTTAGTAACTGGGCAGTGCTCTTAAATTGTTCCAGGATAATTCAAACTTGCCGCAATATATTCTGAAGGTGGAAGAGGTTAACTACAGGTATTAAAAAATTAATCAGTAAATTTTCAAGGTGTTTCCAAACAAGCAATTTCTCACTAATTATTTATGCAAAACAAACTCTTTAGATATATGAAGATTTAAATCATGGTTATTTGATGTTGTAACTGGAAGGATAGCATTCATATGGGTAGTTAGGCAGTTAAGGTCTTGAACTTGCAAATCCTTAATTGTGTGCTTAACTTCTAAGACAAGGAAAAAGTTCCCTTTTAACTCCTGAGTGCGGTGGGACACTTGATTATTCCAATAGACATACACCTAGGTCTTTGCATAGCTGCATTTTGGGTTTTTTTAACATAAAATCAATTATGTGCAGCAATTATTTCTAGAAAAATGACTCCTTCTGCCCTAAGCCCTACATGAACTATGAGAAACTCTAACGTTCCTTCCTGCTTTGTCATATGCAGGTTTTGTTTTAAATATTACCCTACAGAATTAATTCTTCCCTTAATATCGAGCTAGTTCAGATTACAAACAGAAGAGATGAAGTAGCCACAAAAGAGAACACATTTTATTTTCCTGTATTTAAAAACCCACAACTTTCAGGGTCATAGCCTTATGTCGATGAGTTGTCTGAAAACATATGCTCCCTGCAGGTAATTATTGACTGCTAATACATCTTCAGGTAGATTGGGTTTTACTCAGGGGAATTATCTTCAGCATGTGGTGTCATTTCCCTGTAGTGTTATTCCCTTTTAAAAAGAGTGGAAGATAATGGGACTAGGTGTGACCTTAAGAGGTCATCTAGTCCATCCTTCTGTCCTAAAGCAGGATCAACTGTGCTTAAATCATTCCCAACAGATGTTTGTCTAACCCCAGCAGTGTCTTGCAGACAGAAAAGTAAGATTGTAAAAAGGAAAGGAATGTTTAGGATGTGTTACTTATATAGTTTTTTCTTGCTACCTACATCAGGAGGAACATAAATGGAGATATCCAAACACGTCAGTATGGACATATTATGATTGGAAATTTGAGCCTTTCTATTCTGTTATGTCCTGAATAAAACATTGATGCAAGCTGCAGTAGCAGAGATGAAGAATGTGTGCTACTTCATTCTAAAAGTGATAATTCAAGTTGCTGTCACAGCATGTGCCAGCACTGTCACTTTAATTCTGTTCAGCATACATTGATTGCAAAGTTGTTCCAGTTCCTTCATCTACTCCTGAGTAGATGAGCAAATTTTCAGCATTATCAAATATCAGAAAAATCGGTTTAGTTGATTATAATGATGAATAGCTTTGTTCATAGGATTGTCATTTGTCCTTGAACCGAAGTCACAGCTTTACTACTGTGACTCTTTATGAAGTTGCTCCCAGCGTAGCAGTAGATAGCTCATAGTTTTAGTGATTGTTTTCAAGAAAACTAAACTAGTTCATATTTGGAAATATTTCACATCTGATAATTGCAAATAGAGGTCTAATGTAACAAAAAAATCATGTCTGTAAAGGTCTTAGAGAAAATTTTCAGATTAAATCTGTAAAATGCAAATATAAATGTATGGTCTACATGATGAACATTACAATCTTTCAATCCCAGATTTATTACCATGCTTTTCCTAGCTCAGTTGACAGATGGGATTAATCAGTTTAAAGATAAGTGATAAGGAGAAACTGTAACCGTAGGTGGTGTTTTCTACTTCTTCCAATGCTCAGTTTCAGAAAGGTTGGAGGGCTTCTCCCCCCAGGCTCCACTTGTGTGGGTTCTTCCCCTGGCCACCATATCTCTGATAGGAACATGCTTCCAAGCTGAAGAACCCCGGGCAAATAATTGCTAATAAGCAATTTGATCAGCAAGAAGATAAACCTGCAACACGAGCAAAAAGCTGGGAATGCAATTGACTCCCACTTTTCCATCCCCTCCCCAATTCAGCTTTGTGGTTTCTTCCCGTTCTAATTCAGCTTCTTTGAGTGCAAATTTAATGCCAAAGGATGAAGTGTATTCCTTCCGTAGGGAAAGCCTCCTGGAATCTCCCTGTTGTTTGTTTACTCATGTCCCATCGTGCCCCGTGTTGGCAGAGATCCAGCAGATACCAAATATTGCATTGCCATCTCTGTTGTCCCCAGTGTCAGTAAGTTTTTTATATGGAGAAGTGTTTTCAGTGTGCAAGGAAAAGAAAAAATCCACTGGGCAAAATAATTCTTACGAGCTTAAATATAATGTATTAGCATCATGATTTAAACACTCAAACTGATGCCAACCATCACTGAAACTTGTTTAAATGATATATGAGTTGTATGTTATAGATATTTTACCTTACATTTGAGGCTTACCCTTAATATAGGCAAATTTCAATAGATTTTTAAAGACTAGTTTATCTTCCACTGCAAAAACTTTGTAGAAGATATTTTTAGGGTCTAACACAGACTGAACATTCAGTTTTACATGCAGCCCTCATAAATAAATTGTTGTATTGGGTGATCCTCAGTACACAGAGGGGTTTGGACCTCACCTAGAAGTGCATTTTGTGCACAGGAGCACAGCCCAAGAGTATTGGACTTTGGTGCTGCTTCAGTGGTTACTGAAGGGGCAGCATTTGTCTGAACACAGACCTAAGCTGCAGGGACCCAAGAGCGGGTCACTGACTCACTTCTCCATCGAGTATTTTGTGCATAAAACTTGTGTGGAGGAGAGAGGATTCTCAGGTTTCTGGAGATTACCTAAAATCCAATCTCTGCTTGGCCTCACAGAAGGCATTTTAAGCATCTTTTATAGCTCCAGTCTTAGAACACTGAATTTCTGAAACGTAGCCTGTTATTTCTAAGCTGTGGTAGAGCTCTGGTGATGGACTTGTCACGAACAGCCTCTCTCAGTGCAGCTATAGAACTAGAGCCCACTGCTGTCACACGGACCTCCGAGCATTTGACAATGTGCTGTCTGTGTATCTTGCTTTGGATGAGGAGGTGGGGAGATTTATTATTTCATGGTAAGTGAATGATGCCCCTTGCTCCTAGGTACAATTCTACATTCAGTTTTGAATTGAAATTTCACTCCATGTTCCCTAAGGCTGTGAAAATATGCCCAGGCTTCCCAGGGGAGGTGAGGGAGAGAACAAGGTTCATCACCTGCAGACTTTGGTGCGGAAGCTGAGGTCCACACAGTGCACATGAAATATATGAAAACTACTCCTTCTCTGCAATTAGTGCACCCACATCATCTCTGTTTCCGTATTTTTCTGCCTTATCTTTAAAGGGTGGGGATAGACATCGTACAAACTGTTAGAGTTTCTAAGCACACTGCAATAAAATGACCTCATAGGGCGTGAATCATTCTATGGCAGGGTGAGACCTTTGACCTTCTGGTGAGAAGCCCTGGTGGAGGAAACATTCAACAGATGGGCTCTTCTTAATCTTCTGCTACACAATAAAAGTATAGCCAGATAACAGCAGTTACTGCAGATTGCACGGCCTTTAGCTCTGTGCAAAGTAGTCTTATAGAAGCAGAAATGAGAAATCTTTGTTTGAGGTACTGGTAGGGTTTTTCTTTTTTTTTTTTTTTTTTTTTTTTTTTTTTCCCCCTTTTTTTCCCTTTTTTTTTTTTTTTTTTTAATTTGGTGGTGGGTTTTGTTGTTGTTGTTGTTTGTTTTGGTTTCGTTTTTTTACTTTTTCCCATGCTGCTCTCTTGGTCTGTTAGATGTGTGTCTCCTCTCCCCACACTTAACTAAGACTTTGGAATGCTTAAATCGCATGCTGTGAGCATGGTGACTACCAGGGAAGACTGGGGACATAATTTCCAGAGTAATGAGCAGTTAAATCACTGTAATGTGTCTGATGGTTTAGCTCCTGAAAGCAGATTATCAGCTCAGTGCATGTACCGCATGGCTTTGCAACATCAACGGCACAAATTGGTTTTATTCTTTGCTTCATTTGCTTCATATTCTTTTCTTCTTTATTGACATGAAACAAATAAACATTTCCGTTGTTGGCAGCATCGGTAAGGAAGGCATCAGTAGCTACAGTGCTGAAGATTTATCCAATACAAGCACGGTGTCTGCAGAGGTGACAGGACAGAACACGATCTTGCAAGAACACGGTGGACAAGCAGGCTCTGATTTCTTAACGCAGGCTGCAGGAGCAAGAGAGAGCAGCCTGCCTATCTCGGTGCCTTTTGCACACTGTGCCACAGAACATGTCACAGCAGATCTCACAAGCAGCAATGACAAGTTACCCACCTCAAATTACAACCAAGCAGTTCCATCACCAAGTCCAGTGAATGACAAAGAAGAAGGACATGCCGCCTATGTGGGCAGGAGCCCAAAATGTGACAATGCTGCTGCCGCTTCCCAGAGAGACGGTGAGAACAACCCCAGAAACCCAAACCTGGAACCCAGCCCTGCGGCAACTGCAGAACTGCGAGGAGTCCCACAAGTGAATCTGAGTGAATTAGGCTCGCTCGGGCAGAGTGAACAGCTGGGTGGCATGAGGGAACCACATGTCAGCACATTTCCCCAGGACAAAGAGGCAGCAGATTGTTTTACTGCTCAGGAGGCCAAGCAGGAGCAAGGAGTTTTGGAAGTAGGTCAGCCACGGACTGTAATGCAGCAAGGTAGACAGAACACAGATGGTGGAGAGGGTCTGCTAATGAAAAAGGAAACCTTAATCCTAAATTATCCAGCAACAGGAGGCTCAGACAGTGAAAAATTTGGAGCAATTGTGACTGCTCAGGGTTTCACTGAGATGAGTGAAGTCTGTAATCTACAGATGGGGGCTGTAATAACAGCTAGAGGGGATGAGGCAAATCTAGCTCTATCTGTGAGCAAAAAGGAGCAATCAGACACCTGTACTTTAATGTCAGAGTTGCCTTCTAACCCTCCAAATCTCTTCCTGGTACCAAACCCTGAAGAACCTTCAAGGGAATATGTGCCTGGAAATGATTCTCGAGATCCAAAGCAGAGTGAAGCAGTGAAAACAGCCTCTGAAAAAACTGAACCCATTTTTCAAAGAGAGCTTCAAAAGGAGGAAGAGCTTGTTAGTGTGGAGCATTTCAGTATGCCTTTATCATTTAAGCAAAAAGAAGAACAAAAATCAGCTGTCACAACTCAAAGCCCAAAAGATGAAGCCAGTAGCAAGGGAATTATAAAAGCTGATGATGTGTCTAGAGAAAGCACCACACTTTCTGAAACAGAAAGCGTTATCAATCCCACCAAGGAAAATGCCCTGCTAGATGAAAGATTATTACTGGAAGCATATGCATTAAGTACTTCTCTGAGCAGATCCACAGAGCCAAATCAAAAAGAAATCGAGGCGAGTCTAACAGGAGAAAATAATGAAATGAGAACAGAGGATGCGCAAGTGGCAGAACACACTGAATTACCTGAGGGGTCAAGTGGGGCAGAAAAACAACTACTGAACTCTGTTAGTAGCAGAAATGCTACTGACCAGGATGTAGAAAATACCCACTTGGGACACAATCCTGAAGAATTCAGTCTTTGTGAAAAGAATTCAGCAGGTGACCAAGGGGAAGAAGTTAGTGGAAAGCCTCTAAATTCAGGCTGTAACTTTAAATTGCCCAAAGACAATTCACACTCTCTTGTTTATAAACCTGAACAACAAATGAGTAAAGAGAAAATAGCTGCCACAGATGACCTGGAGAATAAGATCATGGCTTCACCACAGTTTCCAAGGGAGGAATGCCCTCTGAGTTTTGATTGCTTGAACACTGAGGCAGAAGACAAAAGTTTGGGGCAGCCAGTCTGTAATGGGACTGAAAAGGTTTGTTTAGCCTCTGCATACAGTTCACCGCCCCTCCACTCTAAGAACAATAATATTAAGCAGAGTAAGCAGGATGAGTCCTGGGAAAAGGCTTTTGCTAGAGAAACTGTGTTGGAATGTGAATGCAGAACTGAACGTCAAGAAAAAACTGAGAGTTATAGTAAGTCAGAAGAAAGGGCAAAAATGTCTGAGTCAAAACTCGAGCTCCCAGGCATAAATGTGTTGGCAGAGAGGATGGATTATGTGTCTATACATACTGAGGCCTCATGGGTTTCAGAAACCAAAGAACAGATCTGTGACATCACTGAAGTCCCTCAGAGTGATCCAGAGCAAGGATCTGTAGCTGCACAAAGCAGTGCCATGGATGGTAAAGAAAATCAGAGTGTGCAACAGGAGAAGAACCAAACTGCGGTGAAGAGTTCCACAGAGGACAAAGATTGGACACTGAAAAGCGAATGCAAAGGGGATGTGCTGATGCAAGCTCAGCTGGAGCAAGTGCCTGCAGAAAGTCACAGAAATATGCAGATGGCTTGTTCAGAAACCTCCCAAGCTGTAGTCGGTACTTCAGGACTCACTCCTCAACAAGCTAATATGGAGAAAGAGGGTGACAGCCGTATCAGTGGAAAGGACTGCCCCTCTGAAAGTGAGCCATGCAACTCTTTGGAACCCCTGGAGTGCACTGTAGGAGAACCAGGGGGAAATGCAGATGTTCCAACTGCTCTTCCTCAAGTAGATCCACTGGAGAAGTCAGCATCTGTTGCTGGTGACAGTGGCTGGATTTCAAATACAGGACTTGAACAACAGAAGCAGCAAAGCAGTTTGACAGCTGTCACAGGAGCAGATGATCAGGAAGACAAAGAAAGTGCTCAAAAACCTGAATGGCCATTGGACCTAAATAATCACAGCAACATACCAGAAATATCTCTCAACATCTCAAACAATCCTAATAAAGACTCTTCTGTGCTAGATGCAGCATTGATCCAACATGACTCTGAAACAGCAAAAGAAAAGGACAAGGATAAAAGCGATGCCCTGGTGTCAGAAGATGTGTGCAACAGCAAACATGGGCAAAAAATTTCTGGTGTGACCATGCTTAATTTGCAGGATTGCAAGGAGCAAAACAAAACTGATCTCAAGGCAGAAGAAAACTGCCGCGGTAAGCAAAACCCAAACAAGTCTGAGCAGGGTAATAATTCTTTGATCTCAGCTAGTCAGCATGAAGCAGCATGTCATAGCGATACGTTTTCTAAAGAATCTGACAAGAATGAACAGCCAGGCAGCATATGCAGGATAAAGGATAATACTGGTGAAAGCCCTGCTGCTGCTGCTATAAACGCTCTTCCAGGGACACAGAATTCAGCAAGTGCCACTAACATATTGCAGGCTTTGCCAAGCGATACAAAAATAGCACATGCTTCTGATAATTCTGAGAAAAATGATCCTCAAATATCTTGTCCAGAAACTCAAAGGAAAATGCCATTAATGGCGAAAAACTTGGAAGAGTTTGAAGGCCTGACTGCTGATGTGGAAATCATCCAGAAAGATGGAAACATGGAGATAAGTTGTGAGAGCAGTGCTTCTGTCACAGAAACAAGCAACATGCAAAGTGATAAAAGTCGAGGGGCACAAGGATCTCCTTCACTGTTACAGGCACACGGGGCAGTAATTCCCACTGATCAGTCCTATAAATCCAGCTGCATTCAAAAGACACCAGGAGAGCCTGATTATCGTGAAGAAAATTTTACAACCCCCTCCACACAGACCTCCGCACTCAGCCACCCAAGCCAGCAACCTGAAAACAATACGAACGATGGTACTGGGGGGGAATTACTAAATAATGAGCTGGAAGTTGTAGCGTGCCAAAATAGCTTAGAAGGTAACTCTAATTTGCAGATTGCTGCAGGTTCTCAGGTGCCTGTGCCCTTAAGTCCTTCACCCAGAGGAAGCACGGGTAAACCAGCAAATGCAGAAAACGGCTCTGTCGGGAGTACAGGAGTGAATGAAAAAGATGTTCCAGACCAAAGTTTTCAGGGCGATGGAGACAGAAGTATAGCCCTGCCAGAGACTTTAAATGCAGGGCAGGTTACTGGAAACTTATTACAGTTCAATTCTGAAAAGCTGAAGAAAGAGGTATCTGCAATTAAATCCAAAGAAACAAAAAGTGAGGTAAACTTCAAAGAACAGCAAAATGACAGTTCAGCAGAGTCTCTGTTAGCTCTCCCTACTCTAGAAGGGAAGCTGCTGAGCCTTTCATCTGTTGGTAAACAAGAAGGCTGTAATGAGGAAATTGCAACCAATATCTGCGTAGATGACAAGTACAGTAAGATCTTAGAGAAACCTGAGAATTCAGAAAAATTTGAAGAGCTTTCAAAAGAGAATAATAACATAACCAGGACAGAAATCAGTATTTCCGAGCAGTCTGCAGAGAACTCTGGAAAGGAGCATGAGGCTCTGACTTGCACCTCTCTGGACACTGCCTCCAGCCTGCCAAATTTTAGGGAGCATATCAGCCAGATATTTAAAAAAACTGTCCACAGCACACTGAGTGCTGAATTACCCCAACTTTTGTCCGAAAACCATGCAGGCTCCAAGCAGAGTCCAGTGGCCAAGGACACGGCAGGTGCTGAGAACTTTTCAGAATCAAACAAGGCAGGCAAAGGAGCTCCCGAGGGCACCTCAGAAGCAGAGGGCCAAGAGTTGTCTTTAGCTACTGAGACTTCCTGCAAAGCTGCCCGAGGTAAATCTGTGCAACAAGAAAACACAGTGGTCGAGCTGCCACCAGCAATTCTCCAGGACACGGAGAAAAATAAGCAGCCCGGTAGCTGTTCTGAAGCGGTCCCCAGATTGGATGGCACTGCACCTGCTGAATGCACTCTGGAAAATCTGCAAAAGCCAGACAAAACCGCTGAGCATCCAGAGAGCAGGGAGATGGAAAGAAAAGAAGGCATGTGTGCTAGTGGCGTTGATCCTGAATCGCTAATAAGCTTAGAGATAAAGAAGCAAGGACCGGCTTCGTTCAATGAGGCAGCAGCTGAGAACTTCCCTGCATATTCTGACAGTAAGCAACAACCCACTGTAGCTGTGATCTCCACAGGCAATGTACAGAAGAGTGACTTGGAAGATGCTGCTACCACAGGGGGAAATAACTTAATTACAGAGTGTAATGCAGAACCAGGTTCATCTGAAGAGGATATAAGTCTTCCTGCTGAACAGTGTCAGGATTCTAAGCCAAATGAACAGGAGAAAAGTGAGTATGGTGATCCAGACATTGCCGAGAGCTTCTCTGACACGGCAGCTTCAACACTTGTCCCAGGAGGATCTTATAATCATGAAAAATTGCCAGACAATTTTACTGTGTCACCTGGGGAAAATCAGGAGAAGCACTTTTGCAGTAATTTTATGCATGACACTAGGTCTCAGGATGACATGCAGATGACACAGGATGACATGCAGATGACACAGGATGATACAGTAAATAGCAAATGCTTGGAAACATTGGAAAATTCACAAGATGCACAGCAAGAAAAGGAAGTGACCATGCACGGGTTAATAGATTACTTAAAAAATGAAGTAAGCCAGGATGACTGCTTGCAAACTGACTCCGAAGTAGAATCGAGCAAGATGACTGAGGAAGATGTTAAAGAGAACAGTGACACAGTGTTAGGTGCAGCAAAGACAGGTAACAACCAAACTGGAGACATCCCTGAAACTGGTACTGCAAGGATGTTAGTCACTGGTGAAGGTGACTTAGCTATAAACACAAGCACTGAAGAGCAGGAGCCAGACCTGTACAGAAATCACTCTCCAACCATTCCTGTGATGGAGCAGCGTGAACATTCTGCATGTATACATCACACTGTTGCTGAAAATCAGCCGAGCAAGATGAATTCAGGACAGGAAAGCTCACTTCAGGATGCCAAAAGAGAGCTGTCACCGCTTGCATTAACTGAGCCTAAGAACCTTGACCTCAATGAACTCCAAGACATGGCTGTGGCAGGATTACCTTCTGAAAGGTATTTACTTTAAATTACTATGTGAAATGGTTGTCAGGACCCTGGGGCTTGATAGGGATGGAATTTGCAAGGCGGATACCCATTGTTTGGGCTGTTTCACAGAGGGTGGCACTTACTCTGTTCTTAAATTTCTATTAAATTTCTGTTGCTTCTGAATGTGGACTATGTGGAAGAAATTAGAAAAAAAAAAAAGTTGTAAGGGTAGAGGGGTCCTAAAAACTGAGAAGCACAATCCTTACCTGTTCCATCTGCTGGTCCAGATTCCTGCCCTTACCTGTGTGGATTTGCTTACGCTTCCCAGTGTTTGTATCTTGTAGCCTAAAGTTAGGCAAACAAATAGCTCTTCCTAGCCTTAAGTTAGTAGTCTTTTGCCTGAGTTTTGGTGACCCAGTTAAATGATAACCTGCAGCATTCACATGGTGGATTGCAGTATTTAAAAGCAAGCCTAGAGTTTAACCCAATTACTCATACTGTTAGTTGTCCAGGCCTCCCTCTTATCCTCCCGTGTAATATAATTGTATTGGCAGTACCTTTGATCACTGCGTTATTCAGTGTTTCTAATGACACAGAGTTGTTTCAGATGATGTGAATTCTTAGCTGGGATTTGTGGAGCCTAAGAGTTGTTTATTTTCCAAACCTAGCAGGAACTGCTTTAATGAATTTAAGACCTCTTTTTTTTTTTTTTTTTTGTTTTTTTTATGTGTGTGTGTGTGAGTTTCTACTTTGTTGTCTGAACTCTCAGTTTGATGTGCTTTCCCTTTACCTAGTCATGTCACTGCTTCCTCTGTAACCTCAGCAACTCTCTCCCACACTGTCCCTCTCTTTCCCATACTGGAGGAGGCAGCTACAGCTGTAACTGCTAAGAGGAAAGCGCAGAGCAGAAGAAATGCTGAACTGTTTCAGACAACATCAATGAATGGTCTGCAGAGATGAAATCTTTCTAAGTATTACCAGAAAAAAAATTAGAATAAGGAGTGAAAATGTTTCAGTGCCACATTCCTTAGAGGTTAAAATGATAAAACCATATTGTAAGTGAAAATACCTGAAGTGTTTCTGTTGTTGTGAAAAGGTGGGTGTGGGTTTCTTCCTGTTGTGAGTCTGGGCTGAAGAGTGGGGGTAATGGGATGTAATTATGGCAGCAAAATGTACATAAGAAGGATAGCAGAAGTGTTGAAAGTCTGAACAGCTACATCACTTTCTCTATAAGGATCTGTCCATAAAATGACAAGGAAATTAGATCCTGTTGTTTCTCTCTAGCTCTTCTCCTTTCTTTTTGTTTCTGTTTATACGAGGGCAAGATTCACATTGGGTAGCTTTGAAATTACTACACAAATTGCTGGCATGGGCTGGTTCAGAAGCCTGCAGGGACTCTTGGGCAGTACCCGCATATGTCTACGTATGTGCTTTCTATCAGGGCGGGTATCATACTTTAAATAAATACCTGTGGCAAGCAGGGCAGGGTTCTTGAAACAGCTGCTGCCAATTCGTGGAGGAGTTGCTTAATACTTGCATATGCTTGAAGAATTCATTATCACCTGTTTTTCCAGCGTGAAGGTTTCTCTCACCAGGCAGCTGCTCCTTTCGGAGTGCAGCTGGAAGTGCTGTCACACACGTAGCAAAGCGGGCAGGAGATCGGGCCTGCAGAGCCAGCCGCGATCGCAGCACTGGGGACTGAAACATGGAGGACTCTCTGTGGAGGAGAGAGGAGAGGGGCCTCTGCTTTTGAGCATTCCTTAGAGGAATATCCATTTATAACACAATAGAGAAGTAAAAAGCACTAGTTGAGCCGACTGCTCTGTCTTCAGCGTGTGCAACACACTGACCAGTCCGCTTCTCCTCTGAGCTTTAAACTGGGTTTGCATCATTAAATTCCATGTGCTGGGTACTCCGGCCACAACTCCAGTTGCTGCACAGTGGCTCACAGTTGTTTATTGCCCTGTAATCCTGGCGCAGGATACACTACTATAGTCGTGGAGAAAAAAAAAAATAGGTGCACGTTTCTAAGAACTGACTGTGGGGATTTGGGCCTGATCGAAGGAACTCCAGGGAGAAAAAGTCTTCCCCAGCTCTCAGAATAAGTAGTAGTAAGAAGTATATTAAATTTAGGAGAAGGAAATGGCATATGCTGTATTATTTCAGCATTTTTTTCTTCCCCCATCATTGTTTCTGTAGAGTTTCATCTCTTACAAGGCCTCTTATGCTGAAATCCTCCTGAATTGTGGGTGAGGGGGCAAAGTTGTGTGATTTGGCTCTTAAATTTTTGCTAGGATTTCTTCCTGTAGAGGAAATAGAGGAATTTCTTTCCTTCATGGCGATGGCACTGGGCTTGTAATGGTCTTGTAATGAACAGTAGATCCAAGAACTGCTTACAGTGACTCCTGCCCCGCTCCTTTAGCAGTGGGACAGTGGTCAATTAGTAAGAAGAGCCTTTGTGTCTGAAGGTGCAGCACCAATAGCTTCCCTTCAAATCTTCAGTAAAAGGGACAATTATTTTTGGAAAGGAGGTGGTGGCTGAAACATTAGCTCCATTTTCCTGTGGAAGTACAGCTGTGCTATCAGCAGATGTAGTCAAGGGTTAGATTTGTCAAACCCAACTGTCAGCACTGAAAAGGAATATAAGATAACCCTTTCTTTGATGGTTTTGACGTTGCTACCTCTGTCCCAAATCTGTGACTGAAAACCTGTGTTGGTGATGGCCATCTCTGGGCATCAAAATGTCATCCTTCCCACTTACTATTGGGTACCCAGCTACTCCATTTGTCTGAGTTTTACTTGGAAAGGAAGAACAGAACTTGAGGGTTCACCTTTTGTAATGTCTACACCCATACCTCTTCATCCTCTGATGGAAGGAAAAAGAAAGTTCATGTACAGGGAGTCCTTCTACCTCATGCCACCAAAATGCTCCTGTTTGGCAGATGTTGAGCAGAGCACGGAACAAAATCGGAAATTATGGCAAAATTATAGGGATGTTTAGAGGTGGCATGAAGTTTTTTGATAACTTCTTGTAATTCAGCTGGTTGGCAGGTGCAAACTGCTGTTGTTGCTTGGAAAAAATACTGAGAGAGCTTTTTGAAGTGGAGTCTGTGAAGCTGTTCCCAGAGGTGCATCTGCAAGGCATGGAGAAGAGATTGCATCATTCGCTGATTTGTTGGTTTGGCAAAATGCTCAACTTTTTTACAGGCCTTTGGGTGTTCCAGGGTTGTGGAGATGCTCACAGACTCAGCTTGGGGCTGGGTGCGCTGGTGAGGGAGGAGTGCAAGGAGCCATAAGCACACTGCAAGCAACGACACTCATTTTGCAGTGAGCTTCTCCTCTGCGCCCCTCCACAGAACCGGTTTGCTGCACGGAGCAGCAACAGTCCCCAGCAACACCCAGTCCTTTTATGGGCCTCAAATGCAGGAGGGCACTGGGCAGGCTTGGCGTTCCCAGAGCTTCTGGTGCTACTGGCTTCTCCCGGAGCTTATGCTGCAGAAGGAATCTGTAATCAATCCACAAGCTGCAGTGCTTTCAGAGCTCTGCTCATGCAGGTGCCTGCTCTTTCTCTGTGGTGCCTGAACCTTCCTTGCTGGCTGTACCTCGACCTGCTCTTCACTATGTGAGTGGCACATAAGGCTAGCAATGAAGAGAGAGAGGCTATGGTGCTGCACTGCTTTGGGGACAAATGTTCCCTAACAATTTTGACACTGCAAGGAACTCCATCGGGAGGGCCTTTTCCCAGCTATAGCACCAGATTGTAGGTGCTCTCCTATTGCTGCCGTTGGTTTTTAGAGAATGGAGAGGACACAGGAAGTTCCACCTCAACGCTTCTTCACTGTGAGAGTGACAGAGCCTGGAACAGGCTGCCCAGAGAAGTTGTGGAGTTTTCTTCTCTAGAGATATTCAAGACCTGCCCGGATCTGTTCTTGTGTGACCTGCCTTGGGTGCTCCTGTGCTGACAGGGGGGTTGGGCTCAGTGATCTCCAAAGGTCCCTCCCAACCCCTACCATTCTATGATTCTATGAGAGCTCTCTTGCATTGACTCATCTCGCTTACACATCTAAACAATATTCTTATACGGGAAGTATGTTGTAGCAGTTGGCATCAGCAAAGCTCCTTCAAAAACACTCTTCACGTCCTATGCATAGGTCAGACAAGATCTCTAAAGTTGGTCCAGAAGTATTTTTGGATTTGCTTCATGCTTTACTCTTGCCATCAAAAATTGGAAAGTTCAGTACGTCCAAAAAGAATGTTCACTCCTTAGTAAATACTGACTTGGTCTTTTTTGTCTGCATAACAAATACAGTATTAAATATTTTAACAGTCTGCTCGATGTGGTATGGAATGTAGAACTGCTTTACAGATCAGTCAAGTGGGTTTTGAGCACTAAGGCTTTGCGTCATTAGCATTTGGAAAACAGAGTTTGGTGTTAAAAGGTAACTTATCAAAACAGCAATTATGCAGCTTGCTTTATTTCCCTGGTTTTGACTTCAAAATTAACTCAGGTGTGCAGCATCTCGGGATCACAAAACAAAGGGGAAAATAGCTGAAGGTGATTTACACACGAATGAAATGCACAGAATTACTCAGGCTATTTCTCTCTCCTGCTCTTCTCCCTTTTCATCCGAGCTCTTTCTCTTTATTTCCCTCCCATTTTACTGTCATTGGTGTTTGCAGTAGGTGCAACTGTTAGTGCAGTTGTGCTTTTAGAGCCGCAAGCAGCTCAGCCTGCAGTTCTTAACTGTGTTATCCTGATGGGGAGTTCTGTGGGAATTGTGTCTGTGTGAAGACTGCGATAGTTAATTCTTGGTATTTTTCTATTTGTGGATGAGTAAAATGGAGATAATTTGGCTCTTACCCAACAGACGTGTTGCACTGCTGTCTAAGAAGTGAAAGGGAGGTTTCCCATCTACTCTCATGGATGTCATTGACTGAACTGACCACTGGTTTAGGCAGCGTTTAAGACAGTGTAAAGTCTTCATGAAATGTTGTTTTGATGGTATGCCCTGTTGTATTCAAAGCACATACCAGTGGAAGACTAGGTGTGTGATACCATGCTAGTTCTTTTTTAATTTTACTTATGTAAGCCTTTGCTACACAGAAGTATAGAAGTAGAATCATAGAATGTATTGGGTTGGAAGGGACCTCCAAAGGTCATCTAGTCCAATCCCCCTGCAATAAGCAGGGACATCTCTAACTAGGTCAGGCTGCTCAGAACCTCATCAAGCCTGGCCTTGAATGTCTCCAGGGATGGGGCCTCCACCACCTCTCT
>WTSP01025499.1:0-36221 GCA_025331215.1 Actenoides lindsayi | reverse complement strand
CTGGTGTCCCCCTTCCAGCAGCTGCAACTGCTGCGTGCCTTGGATCGTTCCAGATACAAACCCCAGATACAAACCCAACCTTGCTTAACATCTTTTCAATTCATCTCTGCATAATCCTGCCCTCCATTAGATTAATGAAGTGTTTCCAAGGAATAGAAATATGCACGTTACCTAATTACAGGAGTCAGGCTGAAGCAGAATCCTTCAACAAACATACCCTGACTAAGCTCTTCTAGCCCTGCTTACCCAATTCTCCCCCCATGCCCCCCCAGGTATCAGCAACAAGAAGCTCCTCAAAGCAGCAGCACTTCTCTGCTGCCAGACTGGTCTTTCCACAGCCCAGGGCACTGGTGCCTGTTTCAAGCCCACTCTGAGGGAAATCCATACAGTTCACCTCCCAGGTGAATTGTGCTACCATGCCCCTCCTGAATCCACACCCCTGCTCTTCAGAGAGGGCAGCTCTAACACTAAACCCATCCAACAACACTGCTGAAGATCTTCTGCTCTGGCTTTTCTCTTTGGCTGGCTGCAGCACACCTTGCTTGCAGTTTGGGGACCCTCACACAAAACTCAAGCCTGGAGGAATTGCCCAACACATTGCTTGGGCAGCCCCCCAGGGATTTCACATCTTAATTGTATTTTGAATCCTGGTGATCACAATGATGACAGCAGCTGCCAGACAGCACTTGCATCACTTTCACCCCTCCACAAATATACAAACGGCCATAGAAATACAGGATAAAAAAGCCCACCCTGAAGCATCTCTCCCCTGTGGAAACAAAGCCAAACTGCAGGATTGGCAGAGCTGGCACCAAGAGATGTCAGCACACTGGTGCCAGCTGCCTATCCCTTGGGACAGTGTGTCTGGCTGGGGGGGGGGGAGGCAAGACAAGACACAGCCCCTGCAAGGGCTCAGCAGCAGCCTGCACATGGGGCACACGCTGCCCCAGCCCATCGATTCATTCCTGCAGCTGTTGAAAGCCAACTTACAATTTTATTATACAGATAGAAATCTGGTGCAGAAATTTGCCATTCAGCCGAGTCAAAATCTGTCCCTAGCAGAGCTACAGACCACACCAAAAAGTGTATGGCAGGGGCAGGAACAGCCCCCCTGTCAAGGGAAGTACAGAGGTTTGGCACCACATCACACCAGCTGCCTTCCAGCCTCAGTGGTACTCTCCAGATGTGCAAAATTTAACCCCTCCTCTGCTTAACACCCGCTAATTGGTCAGCAATCAGATTCTTACCAGGCAGACAGAGCATCATGAGGTTGAGACTAAAATAATTGCACTGATCACAGTTTAGAAGGTTACTGATGGAAAGCTGAGATCTCTGCTCCAGTGGTGATTTAGCAGGGGCAGTATCTCACTAGAGGGCAGCCGGCACACAGCCCGGCTCCACCACCCTGAACCTCTGCAAGCAGAGAACCTCACCCTGCACAGCCTGAGAGGGTTCCAGCATAAAGGCACCAACGTGGAAATTGCACAAGTGATGGAGTAGTAAGGGAGAAGTAAGAAAACCTCTCTTAACATGCTACACTATGCGTGTGGTGTGGTCCAGACACAGGCTTGGCCTCCTTAACAGATGCACACACCTTGCTCCCAGCGAGCTGACTGCTCAAACCAGATCACCAGCTCCAATATTCAACCCCCCTTTTGATGGGTGTCCCACAAAAGCACCAGTACTTTTAGTGAACAACATAGGCTTTTCACCAAAACCTCGACATTCATCTCGATGACCTCCGAAGACAGAGGCAGGGAGTTATGCAGCTACCTTCAGAGAAAAAAACCCCAAAACCAAACAGTAATTCATAATAAAACAGACTACATTTCTGCATTTCTGCTTATGCCAAACAAAAACAAAACAACAAACCAGCAGCACTAAGGAACCACAAGTGCAATCTCCTAACCCCAAGGAAGTCCCTCTCGTGGTTGGGGGGGAAAAACAACTCTTGGGAATACCTACAACCTTCATACCAGCAACAATGAGATCTAACCCCATTGCTGAGAGGTTCACTCTGTATTTTAAGTATTTATTCTCTTGGTAAATTCTTACCAGGGTGTAATTGCCTTTGTATGGCAACAATCTATTATCCTATTAGGAAACACCATGGGAATAGGGATTTAGGGTAGACAGTGTAAGTTCTCACCAGTAATAACCTCCAGCAGGACTGATCTGCTTCTATCAATAGTTAATCAGATCAAATATTCCCACCGGACCCTTTTCTGATTGCATATTATTTATGTGAGGGACCAGCAACCTGACCCAAAGCTTACTGGAGCCTTTCCAGGGCAGATCGGTCCCTCCAATGCCAACAGATGGTTCTGCAGGGGCTCAAATCCAGCACAGCTCTGCAGATGACCCCAGCTCATCTTGGCAGTGGCCACCCTCCAATCAGCCCTGCTCTGTGTTTTAACTGACCAAGTTCAATTTTATTATAGCTAAGAGTCTTCACAAGCTGCTATCTAATAGAAGAAAATTGCTCAGACTAGAAAGGAACATAATTTAAATTACACCACAAAAAAAAACCCCAAAACAAAACAAACACCACACACAAAAACCCAAACAAAACCAACAGAACACTCACTTTTAAGAGAACAATTTTCTTCCTTATTTTAAGTGCTGCTCTCAGCTATTCAAGGCCACCATAGTCCCAATTCCACACCTAGATCTAGAGTCAGATCCCAAATGCCTCCTTGATTTTAAGGAGAGAAATGCACTGTATCCAAGAAATTCCCTGTGAAAGATCACTCCTTTTCACAGTCCGCAGCCACTACGTAATTGAGGTTTTCCTCCTCTGTGTATTTTAAGAGTACGTTGGCAAGCTGGACTTTGTTTCATACACATTTTTTTCCAGTCTGTTCCTTAACTCACCTGAAATCACAGCAAGGTGACAGGACAGAGGTCACCCATTACACTTGTTACTGGAATGTGAGCCTAGAGCAGTCACACTGTGGGAAACAGTTTGCAGGGCAGCACGTGAAATCACTGCTTCAGACACCTGCAGTAGCTTTGATACTTGGACAGAATGAAAAAATTATCCCTTTTCCAGGATTGCCTATTAGTATTTTACCTCTCCTGAACAGAGTTTCTCACTCATTTAGACATGTGTAGATTAGAAGTGAGAAAGCAAGCCAGTTTGAATTAAAGTCCAACCTATCACTTCATAAGCAATATTCACATGCCAAAACCTCAGATTGGATTTTTTTTTTTACTATTATTTTATTCTCTAACTCCAGTAATTTAGCAGCAGATATTGATTTTGAAAGAATAGGCAAAGCTAAGTAAGCAGGATGCAGTAGCAGCCAGGAATAACAGCTGAGCAAAAGGACTAAGAAGAGAAAAAAAATAAAATCACTTAATCACTGAAAGATCAGAGAAAGAGTCCATGTCTTCCCCCAACTTGGATGGCAAACTTCCCATCAGTTTAGAGAGACCACTTAATTTCTTCCATCAGAGGTCTAGGAAAGTCTGGACACAAAAGGAAAACCAGCCCATGTTGTCCAGAGGCTGAGTATTTCTGTTCATTCCACATGGATGTTTCAGGCTTCACACACACAAAAACCATTCTATGGTAGTCACCCTAGTGCTTCCATACCCAGTAACAGAACCATGGAAGCTGCTCGGGCTGGCCCAGGGACCCCAGTGCCTGTGACCCTGCTGGGAGCCAAGTGCCTCCCAGCAGTGCCAGTGCCACACTGGAGCTCCCCCTTCACCTGGCTCTCCGAGCAATCATACCAGCAAGAGGCTGCAATACAACAGCTGAGGGGCAAAGCAACATTTCAGATGAATTCCAAGTTTCCCGTGTTGTGGATGGGTTGTCTGGATACCTCCTGACTCCCCTCAGATGAACTCCTGCCCAGGGAGAGGCAAAACCTCCCCCAGCCCTGTGTCAACGGGGATGACACAACCTCCTCCCTTTTATAACACAGCAAAACCTGCCCATCCTCTCTGTGGAAAAGAAGATTCTGCTATCTAAAAAACAGAAGAAAAGAGAACCAGTGTATGGGGAAAGGATTAGTGTTAGAAATTAATTAACACATAATGCCCAAACAAATGAGTTTCATCCCAGTTTATTCACTCCATCCCAGAGGGAGAAGATCCTTCTTATCAGAGCAGCAGAGAAAGCGAGGACAAGTCTAATAAAAAGACAAGCTGGGCTTCCAAGAGCTGTTATTTTTAACTAATTCTCCCTTTTTGTTCCACATTATTTTAATTAAAGGGTTGAGATTGTAGTAAGAGCTCAATCCTGCACTAGCGTTAATCTGCAGCGCCCTGCAAGGCAACAAGGCTCTTGGCTCAAGTTGCTGAGCACAGTTTCTGAAGAGGCTGTCTTGATACAGCAGAATTTGAAGCCTTTGCCACGTTAACTCAGGAAAGAAAAAGCAAAATCCCCATTCGTGCAGAGCTGTGACTCTGCTGTATCTGTGAATAGTGTTACATTCTCCAAATGATGCTTCCTAACCAGGCACAGAACAAATGTGCAACAAGAGGGAAGTTACCAAGACAACTCTTTGCTTTCTTCTGTTGCACAACACATCCAGAGTCAGGCCTGAGTTTTGGTGGGGTTTTTTTTGAAAGTGGGGGGAAAAAAAAAAAGGAAGGGGGGGAATAAATGTACTGAAGTCGCATCTGCTCAGGAAGAGCATCTTGCACCAGCTGGGGAGAAGAGAGGGGATCTACAGCACAGTGAGAAAGAAAATTGGCTCCAGAACTAATTCTACATCAGGGGCACGCAAGGGCAGCCGCTGTGCTGGGGCAGTTCAAAGCTCTTCTCCTTGTGTCTCATCCCACAGGAAGGAAACAAGAGGCTTGAAGTTCCAGTCAGCATCACTTGTCACCCACCAGCTGGGAAGGGGCCAGGACAGCTCCCACTACCACCGGCCACATCAGTAGTGAACAAATGATGCAAAGCCACCCGTGTCATGAAGAGTAAGGCCAGAGAAGGGTGTGCCCCAGCCTTGCACACTGCAAACAGCAACTCAGCAGGAGGAGCTCAGGGTCCTGTGGCCATACATTTTCAAGTCCTTATCTCCCCCCAGCACAGGAAGATTTAATGGGGAGAGCCAGAACCAAACGACTGTCCTGGGAAACTCCTGCCCAGACATGCAGACTTGTATTTATGATCTGTTACTTTCCATGCAAGCTGGGAAGTTATCTGGACAAGTGCTGGACAGATCTGGGTTCCACAGAAGCAGAGCAGAAAGCTCCAGCAGCACTCCCAGCTCCCCAGGACAGTGACAACCAGCCACTGAACAAGGAAAGAAAGCCAGACTCTGGTGATTTGGGGTGATTTCAAGCGATTTTCTCACTTGCCACTGTCTCCCCATTGCCCCTGCCTTCATGTATTTTTCTATCAAGAAGTTCCCTTCTAAAAAAAGCATCACTCTGCTCTGTTGCAGCTGAAAAAAGCTCACCACAAACCTATGATTTGGACCCAGGGACAACAAGCTGCACCTAAAAGCCATGTTGCAGTTCAGAGAAAGAGGCCTGCTTGCTGCAGGGCTGGGGATTGTGCTAGGAGATCAGTAGAGTCCCCCCCCAGCACACATCCAGAGGTACCCCCATGGACAGGCCAGTTTGCAGGGTACCAGGCACCCAAACCCACAGTCACTGAGGCAAAGGGAAAGAAAAGATTCTGACACAGGAGCACAGAGGCTCAGCTGGCAGCATCCATCAAATAGAGTTTCCTATAACATCAGGCATTTTGGGAACAGAGATGCTCTCCTCTCCAAAACAAACTGCAGCAGTTTCACATCTCCATCTCTTCACCAGTCAAATTAATTAATCCCCGGTGCAATCCCGGGGGGGTTCCTGGTGCTTAAAATTTTCTGAGGATCAGGGCTGGCACATCCTCAGCCCCTGACAGGCTGCAGGTCCCTACGCAGCATGTTGAGGGCTCACTCTGCCAGAGCCCTGGCACAAGTGGCAGGAGGACCTTGCTGGAGAAACAAGGTGACACCAGGGTGCCCTGTGCCTCAACTAAAGGTGCTGCAGCTGAAGACTTCCGTCTTCAAGCTGGATACTGATAAATTATCATATTCTCGGGCAATAATCACTAATCCAGTAAGAGGAGACCTTGATGACAACAGCAGTGAGTCATCCTCCTCACATATGAGCCCCCATTCCTTCCTCTCCTCCTTCCAGGATTTGATTCAAAACAGTCCCTTCTGTTTTCAAAGCCTCTTTCTTATCTGCTCACTTCAGCAGACAGCTCACAAACTTGCTCTTCCCTTTTCCTTCAGGAAAGGCCACGTACCAGCTCGGGCTGTGGGTTTAAGCAGCAGCCAGGAGGTATGAATAGACATGTTTTCTGCAGTTCCTGTTCGACCTCTGTGCCCTGAATCACATTTCTGAGCCACTCTTTGCAAGTGCTATAGCTGAATTCAGCCTGGAAAAACATCTAATTCCCTCCACCACCTATTCATGTTTCTATTTTTTAGTATGAACCTTTACACACAGTATGATCTAGGTGACAAGCAACAATAAAAGCAGACATTCTAAAATGCAAAATGCCTATAAAATGCAAAATATTAGTTCCAAGATGAAACAAAATTTCAGCTGTGGGTTCTGCTCATTTGTCTGGGACTTGTAGGAAAAGTTTAGCACTTTTTGCAAAAAAAAGGCAAACGGGATCTTGAAAAAATACACTCAAAGCAGGTTAAACTGAAGGGGAAGGTGGGAAGAGGCAGCAGCCCCCTCCAGCAGCACATTATTTAACCATATCACTTAAAAATGCAAATGCAGCCCATCCTGTTAAACAGGCTCAAAGCTAGTCTCATAGTGCAGTACACTGAAACTATAGGAATTTACCCTTAAAACTTCCCTTCTGGTACCAATGTCTACACTGGATCATAAAAAGCATCTAACAGATAAAATGAACACTTTCAAAAGCTCCCTTTAAGTCGCCCATGGGGAAATCACAGTTATGGGCAGAAAGGTAAAGCTTTGTCTGGGATAAGAACACATGTAGAAGTGAGAACCGCATTATGAAGTTATCATTCAGTCTTCTTTCCCTTTGCCTTCTGACATTTGTATCTCCACGTTCTCCTCAGCTACACTGAAAGCTACAAACCTACCAAAGGGAGAGCAGCTACTGCAATACCAAGACCCCACGAGTTTGGAATTTAACATAGAAGAGAAAACATCACCAAAGGGCTGCAAGCCTTTAAGAACTGCAAGCATCACGGGGATCAACATTCCCCATCATTACCCGGGAGGGCTGAAGCTGCAGCAGCATCTAAAAACCAACTGCACAGACAGTAAGGGAGTATAAAAATACCCGTTCTTAGGGCACCGACCAACCACTAAATGACAGGGGTTAGGATAAAAACTTCCGCTAAGGACTGACTGGCCCATAGTTGATTTGTATCAAGACACAACTGTCAGCTGGCTCCTGTCCCTTAAAATTGCTTCCATCTGCCTTCACCCAGACCAACAGCCAAGCTTCTGGCATAAACAAACCCCTTACAACCAAACATCTCCTCTCTCTCTCCACACCCCACTGTGCATTCCCTGGTGGGGAAAAGCAGTTTCCATGCTGCTCTATAGCTTTGCAGACAAGTTTAAACAGTCCTGTCTCTTTTCATTCCCCCCCAGCGTGGAACAGGGTGGGGGCAGTTGCCTCCCAGCCTAATCTTTTTTCCTGTTATAGGAAAAGAAGTCAAAGGATGGCTTCTCCCTGGGTCCTGCCAGCTTCACTAAGAGACAAAGGACATGGACCACACCAAAACTTGCAGCAAAGTTAGCCACCACCCAGGAAAGCCCCAGGCAGTTTCCATCTAACATGATCCCCTTGGAGATGGAAGCTTTGCCTCCAGGACCTACCAATATACACCAAGGACTCTTGTGTTTTTGAAGCACTCAGCTGCCAGATTCAGAACAAGAACAGAACGTGTTTTGCTCCAGGATGACAATCCTGGAGTGCTGGACTTGACATGTATAGGGCTGAATTACACAGTGACATTCAGCTTCAACGCGCCGTGAGGATGCTTATCAAAGGATACTTCTCAAATCAACTAGAACTGATGTCTTTGGCAACTGAGTTGGCACTAAAAAAAGAAAGAGGAAGAACCACATTGACATTCCATAGCTGCTCGGTCTAATGAAGTATTGTAAAAAATAAACACTTTCCTACTCCACTTACCAGATAGACGATGGGCTGCCCTGCATAAATGGAGTGGTGTAACATAGGGGCATAACTACCATTTGCAGGTGCAATTTGTATCCCAGTGCTCAGGAACTGGTTTGTAGATCATTCCTCCCGCAGTGTTTGACCCGCAGCAAGCCCAGGCAGACAAAACCCTTCCTGCCCAGGCAGATGGACTTTGCTTCAGCATATGAAAGTCAGCATTATTTTCAAGAAAACGTACTGAACCAAAATGAAAAAAACACTTTTGTGTTTTAAAGCTAGACCATAAATGCTCATCCATCACTACAAAGACCTTATGGACCCTATTTCCCTCCAGCAGAAGAACAGACCAATGGCCTGACAACACAATAAGCAAGTTTTGGAGCTGGGAACACATCTACATCTCAGCCCAGTGCCCCCTGCAGAGCTGGGGCCTCCTCCAAACAGTCCACTGCAAGCACACTGATATATAAAAAAATAAATCATGCAGTAATCTTGCTTTTACAGCTTTTGTTGCCATTATTGTTACTGTATGCTCCAACTGCTGTTGGAAAGAGATTCCTGATGCAGGCTGTAGGTCCATTTAACAATCCACCTAATAACTGTATTTCGTTTCTCAAGACTATTAGCATGTAATGGAGCAGCAGCAGCCTGGGCTCCTGCTGTCTGGGAAGAGAGACAGTCTGTGCCAAGGGGTAAGTGCATCGCCTTGGGCCAGCTGGTCCCTCTGAATCCCAGAGCACATCATCTAGGAAGCAGGAACCCCTCTGCTCTGCTCTCAGCATGAAATGGAGCTTCCACTTGCTTTTCAGAAGCTGAAGGAAAAAAGTATCAAAGTGTTTCCAAGTACTTCCTCCCTCTTAGGTTTTTCCCCCTTTTGTAGTTCTCCCAAATAACAGAAAGCTGCTTCAAGGAGATGTGCGCACACAGAGAACAAGTTAATTAATGGTCCCCAGCCTCAGTGGGTGAAGTCAGCATGCCTTGAGCAACGGCTTCACACTTCATCTCCCTGCGCTGCCAGACTTCCTCCTTCCGAGCAGTTCTTAATCCCCATACTAATGTTTAGCTCCCTGCTGTGGAGTCACTTCCAAAACTCAAGCTCTCTAGGGATTGTGTTCCCAGGAAAGAAGCATCCCAGATTCCCCACTGACCTTAGAGCTGGAGCACCTGCAGCTGGCTGCAGAGCTGAGCAGGAACCAGCACAGCACTGACAGCAAAGGGAGGAACATCTGCTCAGGGCAACGGAGAGAGAAACAGGAGAGCATGGAAGAGAGGAGCTCTCTCCAATCCCATTTACGGCCTTGTTTTTCAAGTACCAAAGATTCTACTGATGCAGTTTTAAAACAAAATCATTCCTCTTCAAGACTGTATCGGTTTGACTTAATCCAGCTGTCATCTTCTCTCGCAAGATGCATTTTCTTGTCTTATGAAGAAGGCCAGCAAAGAGGGGAGGGCTGAGAACATGGAAAACACTTCTCAGAGCTACACAGCTATGTTTATCCAGCATGCTCAGATTCCAGTTTGTGACAACTGGTGTGCCCAAACTGCTAACGTGCACACTGGAGCGGACTGATTACAGCTCTGAAGACTCGAAAGTCAGTCACTGTCAGCGTGAGCATCACTTCTACCTGGGACAGGCTCCACAGAGGTGACAAGGACAACCAGAGAGATCTGAGCTGTGTGCAGATAACAAGGAGCCTCTGCATACTCCAGTCACACAGAGGATCTGCTGCAGGCTTTGCAGAGGTCTTCCTCCTTCAGTGTCTGAGACTGCCCTGAGCAGGCAGGGAGATTGGACTTCGGGAGCAAAGGGGGGACTGGAGCTCAGCCAGGTCCTGCTCGGCCTACCAAGGGTGAGCTCCTTCCCCTCTTCCACAAGACCTGGCTGATTCCTGCAGATGCAAACCCAGCTGCTTCTCACCAGAAGGGCAAGAAGCAAACCAGAGCTCTCCCCATTCCTCTCTCCCCACATACCCACCCCCACTTTCCCACTTCATCTCCAGGAAGAGCAGTGTGGGCAGCACACACACCCCTGTTCCCTGCCCAGCTGCAATACAATCCATCTTTGCTGGGACACAGCCAGTGAAAGCACTGGGTCAAGGAAGGGACATGGTAACAGCAAAGCCCTGAGCGATGTAACACAGCATTTTGATGCTCTCTGACTAAAGCCATGTAAGCAGTTATGTACAGAAAGCTACTCCAACACCCACCAAGGTTTTATCTGGGTAGGAGAGATTTTTTTTTCCTTCCCCCAGAACAAAGGGAGAGGTAGGAGGACTGCAGCAGCATGAGGGAGATGAGAAAGTAGGGGCTCTTGCCTTTGAAGTTGGGATGATCACATCACTGCAATTACCATGTCAAGGGCTCTGCTGTGTCACTGGTAAATAAATCATCCAAGGAAACGAACTGTGGAGGGAGCTTGCTCCACAAGTCACAGCAAGTAAAAATGGTAACAGAAGTCAAAACATTTCAAAGAGGAAAAACTCCAAAACATCAGAGAAACAAAGTAACGTGTATTTCAAATCATTTATCTAACAAAAATAAAAATAACAAAAAATCTGAGTAGGTGCCTGAACAGGGAGGATAATAGAGACTTTAGATACATCTACTGTTCTTTGGGAAATTAAGCCATCAGTTAATCACACGTACTCTACTGCAGATTAATGAACTCAAGAATTTGTCTCCTACAAGGAAGAGTCTGGCACTTGGTGTTCTGGAGATAACCTGTCCTGAGACAGCATTAAAAGCTCTGCCATACACTCATTATTTTGCATCGTCACAAAAATAACCCCATATGTTGGCTCTTCTTCCTCTCCCCTGCTATCACAATAAATGAGGTTATGTGTAACACATGATTACAGAGAATTTCATACCCTGCTGTGCTTCACAGAGTGAGCCAAGGTAAAATCCTGTCCCCAGTACTTAATGATGATCAATTGGTTTCAGTTTCCTGCTATGGCTGATGCTCATTTACAAATGAGTAAACAGACCCCTAAAAAGGTTAAGACATTTGCCCAGGATCACTGGGGAGAGCAGCAGCCAGGACTTGCACCAACCCTACTCAGTCATGGTACCCACCAGAGAACACCCCAAAGCCCATCGAGCAAACCATGGATAGGCAACACCACTGGCAGAGGCAGCACATGGGAGCGGATGGGATGGATGCAGGGGGTAAGGCACCACTGACCCATGGTCATTTGGTCATTATCTTCCCTCTTCTTGTGGTCTTCTACTCTCATTCAGTCTTTCCAGGCTCAGCCAAGTCTAATTTCCTCTTAGCTGCTTGTGCTAAGCACCACCTTTATCCCTCCCTCTCTCCCTCTACTCCCAAGCCCAGAGGTGTGGCTCCAGACACTTTCTAAATGCCTGCTTTGCAATTCAGAACATCCTTAAACTCCTCCATCAGCTCGGTATTTGCCTATAATCCCCTTCGGATCTAAAGTGTTTATACAGTATTACTTGCAAGAATTAACTCAAAGATGATTAATTTGGTTCTGTGATTTTTGGCTTCATTTTGATTTCAAAGCAGCAACAGAAAGCCTGATTTTCTGTATCTTATGGACTTTGCCTTGAGTGAAAGCACTTACGAATTTGATGAACAGATTTGTAGCCCTGAAGAGGACTCGGCTTTTTCTACATACATATATATATAAAAACCAAACTAGTTTCCCTTTTATCCACCTTCTCTTTTGTTTAAACCCCCCTAGCAATGGTGGGAGCACAAATGTTACAATCACATCCATAATAGCTGCATCATGTTTATTTTAGATCAAAATCCAGCCCATTCCACTTGCAAGTATTTAAAGCCCAGAGCTAGAGCAGGAGAATAAATTAAAATGAGAACAGCAGCAGAAGTGATGGCACCCACCAACACAAGCAAGCTGAGTAGGTGCCACTGCTCTGCTGCCTGCGTGCCCCAGGGCTGGGGGATGGCAAAGGGAGACCTTGGCAAAGGCAGAGCACTGCAGCCCACGGGGCAGCATCAGTGCAGCAGTGTCAGGGGCAGCTGTTGAAGAGGTTCGTACAGGTGCTGCAGCTCTTTACTGGGCAGAGCCAGCGCGCTGTGGCCAACACAGTGCTGCTCCTGTTCCTCAAAAGAGCTGCTACAAAGGGCTGATACACACACCCCAGCCCAGGGCACACCCAACATATATCGCACCATTTAAGAATGCTGTTGGATAGAAGAATAAGGGGTCCATTTATAGAGATTCATAGAATCATAGACTGGTTTGGGTTGGAAGGGACTTTAAAGATCATCTAGTTCCAACCACCCTGCCACGGAAGGAACACCTCCCACTAGACCAGGTTGCTCAAGGCCCCATCCAACCTGGATTTGAACACATCCAATGACTGATGTGCCTCTGCTTGGAGCAGAGCAGGAGTTTTGCCACTTATGTGTCAATACTCGGAGCATCCTTCCTGCTTCCAGCAATTTCAGGTCAGCTGAACAATAGCTGGCAGATTTGTCCCCTCCTGGCTCAGGCAGTGCCCTGATGTGGGCACTCCTCAGCAAACAGCAGAAACAGGCTTTGCTCACACTGATAATTAAAATTCACCCTTTGAGGCATAAGGTCGTACTGCAAGATGGGGTCAGAAATGTTATCCCATGGACAGGGTCAGCGGGTGCCTTTCCTTTTTAAGCTCAGTTACTGACACCAGCAGCCATCAAACCTGGAGCTGCAGCTGGTTCTTCTGGTTCTCACCTCTCCACATTGCATAAAGAATAACCAGCTAGATCCTTTGCTGATACAATTCATTAGGATAGCATTAAGTTGTTGAAGCTTCTCATTTACACCATCTGATGCTCTAACCCCTACTACCAAGTGAACAAGCTCCTCCAGCTCCACACAGGCAAACAGCTCACACTATGATCTGCTGCAGAGTGTAGGGACCAGGCTTAGCCCAGGCTGCTGTAGATGCTATCTGCTTACAAAAGCACCTGTTTTAATCCAAGGAGTGTTATCGCCTCAGCATTTTATGAATTAAGCAAGCAGCAGTAAACAATTTCAATCCTGACTACTAAATAAAAGTGATAAATTTTAGCTCAAGCCACCTGCAGATAATGCAGAAGGTTTTCCTCAGTACTTCCAGGGAAAGTTTTCTTTCTTTCTTTCAAAGCTTTCTCTCAAAACCTTGGATTTCTTCCCTTTATATCCCTGATATAAGAACAACACTAACTGGAGGCTGTTTCAGTTTTGACTGGTAACTGAACTGATGTTCCTGTGCTCCCAAGCTAACTCACGTTCTCCAAGTTCTAATCAAAAACCACAACAGAATTGTTTACTGGCTGGGGCAGTTCACAACATACAATAGAAACAAGTCTTCCTCATTTGACTTTTTCTTCATTTGTTAATGAAAGGAAAACGTGCTCCAATTTTGCAAGCAGCCTTCAGCCACTTGCAGGTTGAAGTGTCTATCATGGCATCTACTGCAGCCCAAACAGTCACCGCTCCTCTGCCGCTCTTTCACACCAAAGCTGACACGATGAAACACAAGAGATCTCAAGCTGCCTCTTGGCAAGAGTAACCAGCCAACATCATATCTTCCCTGCAAGAGCTGTGTTTAAAATCACTGCACCTTCAAGCACCTCTTAATTTCTTAGAGTGAGGCGGCACCAGAGTAGCAAGTCCTCCCACCTACATGACCCTGCATAATGGAGTGCTCCTAAAACGTAATTTATCCTCAAAACAGAGTCAAGAAAACCTTCCCTGGCAGAAGCCTTATTGCTTTCCAAGTCAACATCAGTTACATTTTCACAGCAATAAGAAACACGATTTCATCTTAGTAATAGATCACAGATGGCTTCACAAACATCAGTGAATCTTCACAGACCAAACTTACACCAAATCATCAGCCTTTCACGAGTCTAAAAAGGTAAAGTATACCTGACACAGGCAAAGGGAGGGCATTTAAGCTTACTCCTATCCCACTAGAAGCAATGTTGGGAGTGATGGGTAGGAAGTTGTCCAGATTTCTCCAGTCCTTAGCCTGAGGTGTGACAGATTCCCTTACAGCTTTAGATCTGTCTAACAGCGACAGCATTGCAGCTCACCTTAAGCCTTGTGCAATTGCCAGCCAGGACCAGCGTAACAGACAACAAAGTAGTCCAGCTGCAAAACACATTAAAAGCTCCAAGACCCTGGGAATGGCCTTGATCAGTCTTCCCCAGAGGGACTGCTTTTGCTGTGAAAAAATGGATTTTTTATTTATAACGGAAAAGAAGGTGGCTCACCGAAGCTCAGGAAGCCAATTGCAATTTAGGAGATGTCTTGATATGGTGCATTATGTCAATGACATACACACACAGGCTTCTGTTGCCAGACTATGCTGTTCCCCTGGTTTTTGTAGGTTTTGTTGGCTTTTTTTACAGAACCACAGAATCATTCAGGTTGGAAAAGACTCTTGGGATCATCGTGTCCTCCCCCCGTTTATTTCAATAGAATTAGGGTCTGAACTCTCAAACTTCTACAAGCTTGATGGGTGATAATCAAGTTTGCTTCTTTCCACCTGAAGTCCTCAAAGCTCTACAGGCCACACTTCTCTATCTGGCCACTTTCTGGTCAATGAGCATGATTTGATTTTCAACTATTAATTCATCCCACTGGATGGCTCATGTCCTCAGATTTGCACTCCCACACAATTTTCACTCAGTCATGAACTCAAGACACACAGCGTGGCAAGTGACTGTTTTGATGTAGCACTTTGTTGAATCGGTTAGAAAACTGGGAAGATCTTAACGTATCTAGGACTTGACATGAAAGTTCAAGCTGTTTATTTTCCACTAACTTAGTAGGCACCAAGCCACAGCACCCTGCCTAGGCCAGCTGCATCACCTTTTGCCACTAACAGTCAGTGAAGTTTTTTTTAAACACATTCTGGAGAATTCAGAACTTTCTACCAGCTTCTTTATCACTCAAATGACACAGCTTTGCTTAAGCACACCAACTCTCCCCAAGACTGGTTCTTCCCATAGCGGTTAGTTTATATGCCATTCCCCATCTCCAGATAAAGCTGAGAATCCAAGAACAAACACACTTGCTATTGAAAGGCATTAGATGGTCTGAGTCACTGTGAAAAATAAACTATAAAATGTCTACATGTGGATTTGAGGCTGGAATGGACAGGACAATCTTCGGGGATTATTCCCTCTACCCTGAAAATAAAATATATTAAAAAACTGTTCTCTAGGAAAAAGAACCTTAAAATCTTTTGGGTTTGTTTCTTACAGGATTATAATTAAAAAGGAATAAATCAAATAATGTGAATAAATCCAGATGTGTTCAAAGGAGCCAAGAAAAGGAGAAGTCAGAAAAGCAAAGTTCTGATCACCTTGAACACAAGCCCGCTAACAGCGGTGGGGCTGCTCAGGATACCCTGACTTCAGGGTGAACCATGACGACGAGATCCTCACTCTGCAACACATTAACTCCGCTGCAGAGTCCTGACTACATCCGTCAGCCACACACATAGAAAGCAGATGAGTTTGTAAGGACTTGTACTGCTGGTTCAAAGCTAGTCACTCTTGTGCTATAAAGCTGGGTAGCTGCAAGTCTGTTTAGACATTGCCAGCTCACTCTCTTGGCTGGGTGACCAAGAGCAATCAACTATTCCTCGTGGATGCCTGACCTGATGTTGCTACACTTCTAACAACCCAGCTCAATAAAGTCTTTGCAAAGGTCTTAAGCAAGAGTACAGGAAGAGAGAAAACATTAAAAGCAGAAATTAGAATGTAGCTTTACTGTGTTGTTTTCAACAGTATGCCACAATTAGGCTAACGCAACAAACGTGCTTTGCAATATTATGCTCCCTATGGCACAGTCCTTGGGAAGGTGATGGTCTGAGCTCACATCTCCATTTTCTGTCCTGAGTGTCTGCAGAGAACTCAAACCAGGGACAAGATAACTGCAGTCTGGCTATATGCTTGCTGAAACATTTTAAGTGCTTGCCCCAGTAAGAAATATGATAGTTGAATCCGCAATACTTTTTATTCTATTCCTCTAGCAGAAGGGAAGGAAGAGAAGAGCTCACTCCCTGTATTGCTTTTCTTCATTACTGTCAGCAATTGTGTGGTGAAAGAAAGTCCTTTAAAAAAAATAAATATCCCAATGTCTATTTTGTGAAGCTCTCATCCATCATATAGCATTAGAGATACTCAAGGGACTCTGTCTTTACTCTGGATTAACATGGAGATTCACCTCCCAACCCTCTGCTTTATTTTACATTTTTGGGTGGCATTAAACTTTGAGGTTCAGTAGCTCCAAGGGGGGCTTCCACCTAAACCCATTTCTAATGCAGGAAATTGTTACATGCCATTTTTTAAAAATACTTCGTTGAGGGCGGGGGGAACCATCAGATGACTTGCTGACTTGAAACATGCAGGTGCAATGAGCAAAAAGAACAAATCCTGCCAATTCTCTCCAGGTTTGCTCCAGGAAAAGGCACCCTCTAAAGTTTAGGAATACAGGACAAACTGGAGGAGAAAAATTTTAAAGCAAAATACTAAAAAAACCACAGCTACTGGCAAAGGAGCAGGGAAAAAAAAGACAGGCATGATGTGATGGAGCAAAAAGATGGGAAATTCTTAATTTTAGTTTACATGGGTAACATTAAAACTCACACACACAATTACACAATATTTTCCCCTGAGAACCCGAAATTTATGCCTGGTCTGTACAAGTGGACAGCCCAGCTGTGACAGAGAACAGGCCTGTAATTAAGTCTCTGTTGTGCCATCAACAAATACGGCATTTATGGACATATATCCCCAGAGCTGCAAATCTCTCACACACAGAGCGAAAAGCTCATACATCTCCTGGTTGCAACCTTAACTTCTTATGCATTTCATTTGGCGTTTGATTATCAGATGCCCACAAGCACCTCTTAAATAGACGGAAGAAACCACGGCAGAGCAAATCTCAGCTCTGCTGTTATAGACAGGTCCAATAAACCAGGAACAAAGAGAGTTGGTGGCAGCACACGCTCTGAGGCACGCACGGATCCAGGAGTGAGGGCTGTGAATACACACCAAGACTCTTGCACCCCTTGATGGCACACTAAATGTCACAGCCCTGCTTTGGTGGGACTTGTGAAATAATTTACCATTGCTCTTGCCACACTGGCACGGTATGGACCTGTTACCAGTACTGAAGATGCAACATCGATTGCAATGTCTCTGAAAAAAGGGATGTTTAAGGGACAGTCCCTACAAACCAGCCACGGCTCCTCTAAAGGGCTTTTGGGGATACAAGGCCACTCCCCCCGGGGGAAAATGAAAACCTACCCCATTGCAAATCTGGGGAAGAAAGTACAACTGCTACAAGGAACTGAGGATGAAGGACAGCACTGGAACAGGCTGCCCAGAGAGGTTGTGGAGTCTCCTTCTCTAGCAACTTTCAAGACCCACCTGGATCTGTTCCTGTGTGGCCTGCCCTGGGGGATCCTGCTCTGGCAGGGGGGTTGGACTCTGATGTCCAGATGTTCCTTCCAACCCCTACCATTCTATGATTCTATGACAGCATCAAGGGAATATCATAAGCCATTCAAAGCAGGGGAGATGACAGCTGTCCCCTAATATCCAGCCTGAACCTCCCCTCATTCAACTTAGGGCCATTTCCTCTTGTTCTGTCGCTTGTCACCAGGGCGAACAGACCAACTCCCGCCTCGCTACAACTTCCCTTCAGGTAGTTGGGGAGGGCAATGAGGTCCCCTCAGCCTTCTTTTCTCAAGGCTAAACAATCCCAGATCCTTCAGCCTTTCCTCATAAGAATCATGGTCCAAACCCTTTACTAGCTTTGTAGCCCACCTCTGTACCCTCTCCAGCACCTCAATGTCCTCCTTGTAGAGAGAGGCCCAAAACCAGACACAGTATTCAAGGTGCGGCCTCAGTAAAGCCGAGTACAGAGGAATGATCCCCTCCCTGCTCCTACTGGCCACATTATTCCTGATCCAGGCCAGGATGCCATTGGCCTTCTTGGCCACTTGGGCACACTGCTGGCTCATGTTCAGGCAGCTGTCAATCAACACCCCCAGGTCCTTCTCTGCCTGGCAGCTCTCCAGCCACTCCTCCCCAGGCCTGGAGTGCTGCTGGGGGTTGTTGTGGCCCAAGGGCAGGACCCAGCATTTGGCCTTATTGAAACTCATGAAATTGGCCTCGGCCCAGCGGTCCAGCCTATCTAGATCCCTTTGTAGAGCTTCCCTACATTACCTCATTCCCTTCCCTACCTCATCTCCCAAACCAGAAAAAAGGGCCTGGCCTGAAAGGTTATACCCCTGGTGCAGACAGCCACAGACATTCAGGAGACAGGGTGTATGAACTAGTGAAGTACATTTCCTACAGCTGCAGTATGCTTCTCATTTCCTACCACAGTGACCTATTTTACCTGCCAGGGCAAAGGACCCCAGTAATCAACAAATCAGAGCAGCAATGAAGCTTTCAGTCACAACAAACATATCTAGTTCTTTAATAAAAAACCCATCTCCAAGATTTGTCTGCTGTTTACATTCCTTGCTCTATCCTAAAAGAAGGAAAGGGGCTATTAAAGGCTCTTTTGGACATGCCCTACAACCCCAGAGCCCCTCTCCTTACTCTCTCCAAACCCTTCCCTGCACCATCATGTGCACAGACACTGCTCCTGGGTCAAGGAGATCTCTAGGGAGGGCTGACCTGCTCTTCATATCCTTTGACATGGGAAAAACATGAGCCACAAAACAAAACCCTTCGGGGAAAGTCAGTGACCTCTCTGTTCTTCCACACCAGCAGCTCAAGAATGGCAAGCAGGACATTGTTCTTGTTCCTGCCCTTGGCAGAGACCTCCCTGGGACTATATAGTACCTACCTGCGCTGGGTTCCCACTGCATAGCTGTAATCTTTCACATTATGTAAATGCGTATTTAGACATGAAAATATCAATCTTGTGTTTGTTTTTGCTCTTCGCTCTACAGCCAGTGGCACTGCAGTAGTAATTCAAACACTGATTTGGTGTTCCCTTTTTTGCAAGTGCCCACACTGATTTTAAATTAGTCAGGCTTGGCCTGAAACCAGCCCTACAGAGGTGGGTTTTCTTTTGTCTCAGCAGCATAGGAAGTAAAATAGCTATGAAAAGACCCAGAGATCACTTTCTGATGGAGATGAGGAGGGTGCTGAGGGAAAGATTAACCTGAAAATAACTTGTAACAGTTTCCAAAACAGCAAGACTAAAACAGGGCGGGAAAAGATGACAAGAGTGAAAATTGTAAGGAACGAGAAAAACAAATGGGAAGATTCCCAGGGGATCACTGCAGGAAAGCAGAGCTGCTAAAGAAGCTGTATCCCCACAGCTGTACTCACCATGCCCAGCAGCATCCGCAAGAGCAGCACATGCACCAGGATAATGTGGTCGTAACTCACAAAAACATCAGCAAACAGCAGCTTTCCCGCTCACCACAATAGCTCCTTGTATAATTTAGTAAAGACACAGACACTGATCTATCATATTTCTCCTCCCTCAAAGCAGCAGCAACACTTTTCCTAGGGTTATTTTGGAGCTGGCTTCGATTTTCTTTAACAGAGACCTATGGATTC
Organism: Actenoides lindsayi; assembly: GCA_025331215.1. Taxonomy (NCBI): domain Eukaryota; kingdom Metazoa; phylum Chordata; class Aves; order Coraciiformes; family Alcedinidae; genus Actenoides; species Actenoides lindsayi. The sequence goes on along the minus strand of WTSP01025499.1, from coordinate 16,530 downwards.
CGCAACCTTTTTTACAAAAGTAGCAGCCCAGGTTTGTTGGTTCAGAGCAACCCTGAAAGCCAGATAGCTCCAAGCGGTTTCAGTTTTCACTAAGCAGCTCAGATGAGAGCACCTTGGCACACATAGCCCTGCATAACATCCATCGATGTGCCTGGAAAGCCTCAAGAACTCACACTCCTTTTAACACTCCTGGACATTTAACAGACAGCTTTCAGATACACAGGGACATCAGAAGACAACTATCTGCTTACACACAAGGCTGTGTAACCACAACTGCCTGCAAAAGTGGCTAGATTAATGGGAACTCCAGGAGAGCAGCCGTGCAGTTGCTCCTGCACAGGAGCACATTCCTGTACACACCGATGCGCAGACACCGTGGAGCAGCTGTGCTGGGCATCCTCACCTTCGACTCCCCAACAGTAGGCATTTGACTGTTAAAAGAAATTGTCTTTAAGCTGAGGTAGAGAATAATATCATCAGAAAGTCTAGGGCTTAATCCTGGCTCAGAGTCTAAATTTATACATCCCCTTTTGGAAGGGAGGGACCAAAACAATCAGGTCTGTTAATTCAGACCTAGGACTGACTACAACTACAGCATAGCATTGGACAAGTACCTGCCTGTAGATTCAGCATCAACATGGGAATTCCTCCTCTGTCTCCTCTGCTATTTACATTCATTTCATGCAGCACTAATTCATACTAAACCTCCTGCTTTACTGCACTCAGATGCGGGGAGCTGCACCCATCTCACGTGGCCATCCTCTCCCTGCAGCCACGTAAGAAACTGCCAACAGCTCCAGTAGTGCTGGGATCCCTAAGCAAAAGCAAGCCATGGCTTGCCCCGCCGTGATTACAGCAGCTACCTCCGAGGCCATGGAACAAGAGGTCATGTGCCATATCTCCTGGTAACACCTCTCCTCCAGGGCTTGTCATCTTCCTGCTGAATTCTACGCAAGCAGAAGAGCAGTGCAGAAAGGACAAGCTCAAATACAGTACTCTGCCTAACGTACTGGCCACGCGAGGAACCCAGGTTTACACACAGACTGTCGAAACAAGGGACAGAAGCAGTAGTTTACACTGCAGAGCTGTGCATGCATTTAAAGAACACAGGACCAGCTTTACGGTAGCAATTCTTCTTCTTTAACTGAATCTTGATAGGCTACATCTTGGGAGGTTCCTCTTATCTGCCCAGCTGCTGTTTTAAACCAGACCCTCCCTGCTCAAAACATGCTTAATCCCAAATAATTTGCACAGCAAAAACCAGGAGGTGCCCAAGGCTATTTCTAGCAGTGGTGCCTCAAACCATTTGGTAGACAGGCAGCTGTTTTCTGGACTGGCATCTCAAACAAGCACCTCTGTACTCATGCAGAAGAGCTCCCCTTACCTCCTCCTCCACATGCATCATTTTCATCCTACTTGTGTAAACAGCTAGGAACCAAACTGGGAAGATAAGAAAACCCTGGCAGGGGTATTGCCTTGTTTGGTTTTTCAGTGTTTGTGAGCCAGCTAGGACTTTGTTTGCTAAGCAATGACAGAGTACTTAAATGACGCTGATTAAAACCATTCAATCAAGACATCATGTCTTTAGAAATATGGGCTATGTTTTATTCATGCTACAGCTTCTTTCCCCCTCTCTGAATTCAGCAATTCAGACCATGTTCCTTCAGCAAGCCAAACACACATACGATGAAATTCTTGTACCTCCAAAGCATAAACACTTGAGAATATTTAGACTTTTCTAGAGCAAGTAAACTGGAGTTTTACCACGACTCAAAGCCATTTGAATACTTCTGGACATGAACCAGTGTCTACTTAGGAGTCAAGAAAGAAGATTTCTTGGGAAAAAACATCCCATCCCCCAGGACTTTTGAAAGATCAGCTCCTGAAGGAGCTGATACTGGTTGCTGTTGGAGATGAGGCACTAAAATATCCAATTCATTTCTACAGGCTTCAATTGAGACTTTAAATTCTGTACAAAGTTTTCATTACTTTCACAGTGGCCAAGCTCAAAGGGCATTTAACACAAGAGACACATGAATTTCATGGTGCACCAACATAGCAGCAGAGAGCTCACTAAAACACAAGCATTACAAACTTATTAAGCCTCCCAGGCAACTGTACTGAGTTAAAGGTACTTACTGTCTCTCATTCAATTAACCCCTAGTGGTTTTATTATATGGGAAGAGGAGTACCTTTCTTTGGGACAGTGATTGCCTAGGAAGCAAAGTGTCTCTCACTAGTTCTTTCCCACAGGTAAAGCCACACAGATTTATTCTCAGGGCATGGACCATACAGAGGAACACTCACACTGAGGCCTCAAACATCTCTGCTTTTGCTTTCCCAAACTTTCCCTCAAACCACTCCATACCACTTGTCTTATCGAGCTATCAGATGATATGCATTAAAATGCATAATGAGTCTGTGATAGCAATCTGCTCACTCCTCCTTACCAGCAGCTAACTCCACAACACCAAGGGGACACTCTTCTCAATCTTCCTGAAATGAAGAGAAGACTAGAGCAACCCCTGTTAAACCACAGCACAGCCCTTGCAGAGGAGAAGCCCTGGTTTCTAATTCCTCCAGCAGCCAACAGAATGGTCTGTCAAGGCTTTTTCTTTGGGAACAACATGAATTTAGTCCCAAGGTAAGTATTTAGTTACCTACTGCTCTACAATAGACTCCCATTTTTCAACCAGTCGACTCTAATTTCTATTAGGGAATCTCCAGCAATCCAAGGCACAGCTCTGGTTTGATGACAGTTGGACTGAGCACTGTTGGAAGAAGAGATGTGTTCCTGCCACCACAGTCATTAGCAATGACAGTCTCTGCACCGAGCGCTCAGTGCCATGCAAGACAAGCTTAACACACTGCTACCACCACTGCTTTAGGTTCAGTACAGCCATGCACACAAATAACCAGCCAACTGGTTCTGACTTGGGCCAGTTCCAAGAATTTAACTGGTCAGATAAAATATTCATGAAGTAACTGGCCTGGGACGCGTGCAACTGCAACATGCACATCGTGCCTGCACCAGAGCCTCTGACCACCTTTGAGGTGTCTCACGCAGACAGGAAGCAGACAAGCAAAACAGAAGCAGTGCAAAGAGCTTTTGGAAATGTTTTGACAACAGTTGAGAGCCACCACGCTCCTGTGCTACCTTTAAGGAGTTTCTCTGAGTCAGCTCTCTCCCTTCAGCCCACAGCAAACATTATGGTTTCTTTTCTTCAAACCCGGTATTCGCTGTAGGCTAGGAGCTAATTTATGGCAATTCATTAGGCTATTCTAACCCAGGCAACAACAATTCATGCTGTAACTTTCCGAAATTAATTCATCACAAGAAGCACTACCCCACCCTTGCAAAAAGTTAATTAAGGATTCTTTTACCTGCTCTCAGAAGATCACAGGGCAGATGCTGTCAGACAGGTTTGCTTTCTGTTATTACCAATTTCAGCAGCAATTCATCTCTCCTAATCCCATTCTGAGCATCAGCTACTCACACAGACACATATTAAAATGAAATAAAGAGGGTTATTGTAACCACCCAGGAGCCTGCAGAGAGGACAAGACAAGACAACTGAGCCTGCAGGGATGACCTGCTCTTCCTAAAATCTGGAAGACATGCTGGTCTTCTGAAGTCCCTCCAAATATTTGCTTGAGGTTTGCTTTATATGTGCGGTTTCCTAGCGGAATGGTGAGCATGCAGAGCACATTCCTCTGCTAAGTGTCTTCTTCAAAATTTGGGTAAATACCAGCACATTCCTGCTCAGCTCACACAAACAGTTTGGATTCTAATCGCAGGAGCGGAGTTTGAGTGGAGAGCTCACTGGCTATCACCTTGCTGCCTGGTCTTCACTACAACCAAGGACATAACTTCACTGATTTTGTCCTCTGCTAATCAATACCCTTAAACTCTCAGCATGGATACATACATCCCAGTACATGGTTACTCTAAACTGTATGATTTAGACAAAAAAAAGGTAGCTGTAACCACACCAGGAGATTCTAGAAGGTAAAAAAAAAGTGTCCTGTATGAAAAGAACTATGCTGTACAATGAAGAAGCCATTGCTAATGATACATTATTGTTGTATTAGTACTAAGAATTCACTGGACAGTGGTAAAATTAAATTCCATTTAATTTTTCTTCCTGTCTTGTCCCATCCTCCCCTTGGACACAGGTGTGACAGCTGCAGAGAAACTGCTTGCTTGAAATAAATGCAAAACTTTCCAAACCTTTTGTACTCAAGAAGGGTACAAGCTCCATCAATGAACACCTCTGAATCCTGCCTTCCAACAGAGCAAGATGCTATGCCTTACCCAATATCTTCAGTAAGCACAATACAAAGCCATCAGAAAGCAGCACAAAACAGTTCCAAGGAAAAAAAGTCACAATAAATGAGAAGATAACTCAAACATTTACACATGACAGACAGTTACAAGTACAAATACATTTCTTACAGCCCAGGCCAGTCACTACGGAGCAAGATGCTAATGTTGAGGAACTGCATAAAGGCACAAAATAAGGATCCCCTTGGAATCCATCAGTTTGTCTTGTCCAAGCTTAATCTGCTTTCAAGCCACAGGTCCTCCTTAAACAGTCCGCTAGTTTTTCAAACCAACTTTTGGGGGCCTGGCAGGGATTTTTATCTGAAGAATTCCTTAACACAAAGCAAGCCCAAACCAGGCTTCTCCCTGCTTTCTCAGCTTTCTGTGCTATCACCCCCTCTTACACTATATCAAGTAGTTCTCCCCCTGCTCAGGTTTGCAGCCATTAAACATCCATCATGGCATCTCTGCACTACCCTGCACAAACTCCCTCTTGCTTTGATGTTTCTTTGCAGACCTGGCCTCTGCTGTGAAGAGCCACTTGACTCAACTGCAGCTCTCAAAATCATTTACTCTAGGAGTTACCACACCAGTTACATGGAAGTGTTTCAAGAAGATCTTTCTAACTCCTCAAAAAGAAAACACAGATTTTGCTTTGGTTCTATCTTTCCATGGTTTTTCTCCCTAAGGACAAGCCATCTTTCACCTTCTTTGTTCTTCGACACAGAGTTAACTTCTGAATTTGAAGTCACAAGCCTCAGGCCCTCTCCAGTTTCACAAATGAAGATACCAGTTGCAAACATGCAGAATTTCTCAAGATAAAGGAACTGGTTAAGATGAGCTAACTTCAAAGGAACCTCTCCTTTTTTTGAGGGGTAAGAGATGCTAAACCAACACGATAACCAGGATCCAGAGCAGCTACAGTATGAGTTGGGTGGACCCAGGCAAGCCCTGCACCAGAGCCAGTGATATATCAGGGACTGAATGTGATGTGCAGCCTTAAAAGTTCCTCCAGCCTGAGGTGACAGGCACTGCTGCTGACAGCTCCTCTTACACCTGGCTTAGCCCCAGGGGAAGAAAGCAGGCTACACAATGGCTGTTATGATTCACCTACTACAGACTTAGTAGCCAGACACCACCACCCCCTCCCAAACCTTTTATTCTTTCCCAGAAGCATATCAGCTGCTTCAGACAGAGCAGTACCTAGAGCCTTACCAGACATCTTTCTCTGTACAACAGGAATTTCCACTCCTACCTGCCCCAGGAGGCAGAGCTGCCCTGGGCCCCCTTCCCCAGAGTTTGATAGCTCTGGAGTGCAGGACTGGGAAGTGTTGGGAGGAACAGCAGGAGACAGCATCAGGCAGACATCCCCCCCTCCTCTCCATCCAGCATTCAGGTGTACACACTCCTTTGGCACATCCCTGACATCTCCAGAGGCTTGGCACTACCATCACGCTGGACCCCAGAACGATATTTTTACTCGGACAAGTTTTGCAGAGGAAGACAACAGGCACAAACGATAAAGTGCCAGCAAAATCCATTTTAACCACAGTATGATCTTAGTGAAGCATCACTGACAGCCTTTTAGTACAAAACATAGTGCACACACCTACGGAATACTTTATAACTGCATGCCATGCTGTCCTGTATGAAGCTCAGAGGAAATAAAAATCCTATTTTCCCCCTATTCTCTCCAGTTTGTTCTGTAAAACAATCTGCTTGACTACTTTAGTAGGATAAACAGACCGCTTCGGGAACATCTCAGCACCACAGCCAATGTTGCCATCAGCAGATACTGCCTTAGGTCGACCAGTATGTTCTCCTAAACGGAAACAACCGGAGTTTATGCCTGTGGCTCCACTTCCTCCTCCCAATTTCAAGAAAGCAAATAAGACTACTTCTGTGAGAAAAGAACCAGGATCTTCCTTTTAGCAAATAGCATCATTTGCTATTTCCTTGTTACATCTGGCAGCTCTGTACAGCACCACTTTGCAGCCTGGAGCTACAAAACCACAGGGCTAGAGGGAAGCCCCTACCTAAAATCCAGGGCTGTGAGGGTCGTGTTCCACTGCACTCCAGCTGGAGGGGTGTGGAGGACTACACAGCTCAGACCATAGTGTCTGACCTTCATCCTCCTTCAGTAACCTACTACCTCCCTGCTGAGCATTGAAGGCACTTAACAGCTCCACCTCTGAATAAAGTGTCTGCTCTTGTTGAAGATTAGCTGGCACAACACAGGCCAATACACCTCAGTGTTAGTCAGGGACCCAGAGCAGTTTGTAGTAAGGTTGAGAAGGCTGGATTGCAACTATAAAAGTTACAGGCATGTTAAAAAAAAAAGGCCACCAAACATTAAATGCCATTTCTGGCACTCGAAGCAGAGGTTTAAGCCTGCAACCACTGCTCCATCATTTGGCACACCTCTAAAGGACCCATCATGTAGGTGTTGCACCATTAAATCGAGGAGATGAGCCCCATACTGCAGCCTCCCACCCCAAGCAGCCAGCATCTCTCCCTGAGCCTTCACAGCCCAGGGCTCAGCTGAGACAACAGATCACATCTCCCAGGCCTATGTTCATACTTTTGCACAAGGAAGGGCAAGGAATGACACGACAGCTTTCTTTCCTGAGACAAAGAAACAGCCACAGCAGCAGTAAACATATCCCCCCCCCTGCCAACAACGGGCCTTAATGCACAAAGCACAGCCTGGGACCATGAACCTCAGATGAAGTTTCCACTTACCTGGCCTCACTGGCTGAAACTTTCTAAGGATAAACTTCCAGGCAGCTCATTCCCTGCAGCATTTCCACACTTGCTGCTCCCCACCGCGTTCCTTCCACGCCGCTCGCCTTTGTTTCTCATCTGGCAGCTCTTTCCAGCTCAGTCCCACCCATGGCTAGCTGTTCTTACTTGACTTTTTTTTTTCTCCCACATTTTATTTTAGGAGGGCAGGACTACAGAACACCACTAGTATGTAAAAACAAACCCAAACAAGTCCAACTTTGCAGAGGAAGTGCCAGACACACAGTCTGTCACACAGCACAACCCGCCACCCTGTACTTAAAACCGCAGAGCTGGAGACAACAACTGCTAAAGCAAACTGGGAAGCTTATTCCTGGTACCACTGAAATCCCACGCAGCTATGGTTTAGTTGAGAGCAAAGATGACACACTTGAATGTATTTGGATAAACACACCGTATCTCAGCTGCTGCACAGCCCAGGCTCCATGCAAGTAATACGGGGGAGTTTGAGGTAGGGGAAGGGATTGCTCTCACAGGGAGCTGCAGCTTGCCCCAACAAGCATATGATGCTGTGACAGGGTGTAACTTCTGAAAGATGAGATGTTAATGCATTGCTAACAACCATTTCTGTCATTAAGCAACAAAGCTAATCATATTGGGTTAATAAAAAAAAGGCACAACACAGATTCAGGCTAAGAATAAGGAGATTAAAATTACTAACACCAGCCGCCCAATGCTCCAAGGGGAAGGAATCAAATCAGCAGGCAAGTTAACTCAAGGTAGCAAGATACCTTCACAGATCATCTTGTCCAATCCCTCTGCTAGAGCAGAATCTCCTAGAGTAGATCACATAGGAACAAGTCCTGGTGACTTTTAAATGTCTCCAGAGATGGAGAGTCTACCACCTCTCTGGGAAGCCTGTTCCAGTGCTCTGCCAGTATTTCCTCATGTTGAAGCTGAACCTCCTGTTTTCCAGTTTATGGCCATTGCCCTTAGTCCTGTCACTGGACACCACTGAGAAGAGGCTGGGTCCATCTTCCTGTCACCCACCCTTTAGATATTTATAAGCATTGATAAGATTCCCCCTCAGCCTCCTCTTCTCCACAACATACTCCGAAACAGGGTTACAGCTGCAGCTCACTCTAGACTGGCTGAATAGTTTTTGCTGAAAGATTTCTTCAAATACCTTTGCTGTGAAACTTGTTCATTTAACGATAAATTGAGATCTGATGCACCAGACACCACAGCAGGACCTTTTCCATTTTTTCCTTTCAGGTTCCTTCTTCCTCTGGTTTGATTTTTCACGCAGAGATCTAGATTATACACACACATGCCAGACACTCTTCCTCTCCCTTCTAAACCTACCACACGCCTACGTGGCCTTGACCCACATCCTCCCTTGACTAACGGGGGACAATAAAAAAAAATCCTCATCCCTAAAGATCATTAGAGAAAGTAGCGTAGTGCATCACTACTAATCTTCTTGCAAGTCCATAGTACTCAAGCAATAGTCACTAGAATCTTTAACAAGCGAGGTTTGCAAGGGAGAAGTAGGATCTTCTATCATACCAGTAACCCCCAGTGTGCGCACACAGAACACACCCCCATCCCTCCCCACACCCGCTGTCAGGCTGATTAGAGAAAGCCCATTGTTTTCCTCTCCTCCATGATAATCAATTTATCAAAGTGACAAGTTTAGGAAGCCTTGACACCAGTGTGTTTATCAGCTTCACGCTATTCGCTACAAAACCAGCTCTACACATTGGCTGGTGTCCCCTGGATGTCCCAAGCTAATGAGGACACGCTTACTTCATACTTCTCAACTTAAATTCACCTTCTGTTTCATGGAAACCTGACATTAGATGACTCCTCTCTGATGTTTCCAGCAGATACTCACAGCCAGCCCTGACAGTGATTTACTCGTAAGCAGAATGAAGGCTAAAACATGGAAAGGGAGTTACGCTGTCGCCAAGAGAGGCAGCCTCACATGGTCAGCATTAGGAAATACAGACAGATAAGCACATAACCGCTTACTCCGTGCCAGATAATGCATCAGCCTCAAGGCTGCCAAACAGACACATCCTGGAGCTTCCTACTTCTGCTTCCCATGTAAGAGAAATCATGTGAGGCTGGAGAAGCAGTTTGGAAAGGTTGCTTCTCCCAACTTTCTCCTCTGCACAAGCACACAGACTATTAGACCAGATAGAGACGCAACGGATTGAGACAACTGCAAAGCTGGAAAAAATTTCAGCTACCTAGCTTTAAAACAAAATAAAAACACTCATTTTGGAAGACAGAAGGATAAACCAAGTCCAGGCATTCAGAATCCCTAAAACATTAGCCACATGGTATACACACATCTCTCCATCCCAGTAACAAGGATGCTTACAATAAATGCCAGTCATATTTCTGTTTGCAACAGCATTAGATTCTATCAACTCCCTGCTAAGCTTTTTTGACACTTGGAGGAGGAAAAAGTGATTTGAAACACTTAGTTGATTTTATTGTAAAATTGAGTAATATGGTACAGATTAGAAAGACTCATACTCCAGCACATTCTTTTGCATTTCCCACGCCTCACCTTCCTGCTCCATATGCAGCTATCATGTATGGTGCAGTCACTTCACTGAAAGAGTATTATTAACATTTTGTTCATTTAAAACTGCTTTTAGCCAGGCCCTGCTCTCAGGCAGCGTTCCTACAAGGACATTTCCATCGTATTATGCACAAGAGGGAACTCGGTGTCAGAGTTAAATATGCTTAAATGGCTGGATCTGCAAGTCAAAGGGATTTGTAGTTTTTCTAAACTAGGAACAGAAGTCTAAACTAAAATAGAGTAAGGAAAAAATGTCAGAGGAAAGAAAGGAAGAAATGTCTGCAAATTATTAGACAATTGCAGGTATCTCTGTGCACTGGGGACTGCAGATGCTTCCCAAGCTTCAGACACACATTTCCCATCATTTTTGCCTTCAGGGACAAACAGCACAACAGACCATGCTAAGGGTTAATCTTACACACACATCCCTTTTTAAAAAACAAAGCCAAAACACACAACTTTCCTAAGAATTGCTTTCTTTACTGGTTTCAGTCCCAGTTCTCTTGAATAGCTACTGAACTTGTGTACATCTGCTTTCCATAACATACAAGCAAGACTGCTAAGACAGATGCAGTAACCATGTTCGTGTAACCTATGCATTTAGCACTGCAATGCCTCTAGAGGTATTATGTCACACAAAATACATCAATAAGCTATGATCTCAGCCCCAGGCTAGATTACAGATGGCAGCCGCCTTTTGTGTGGTGCCCAGCCCAGGACAATGACTCTGCTGAGCTGCTCTCCTCTTCTTCCTCCTGATTTTCTAGACTCCCACCCCCCTTACCAACCAGGCTTTGCTCTAAAGAAACCCTATATCCCTTCTACTACATCCATCATCCTCCACCTCTCCCTTCCATGAGCCTTAAACCAAAGTAGTGAGCACATCAAGTTGCCAAGTTTTACTCTGCAAGGTCTGACTAAGAAGCAACAGCCTCTTCTGTGTTTTTGGGACCAGGGGAAGTTGACTCAAGCGAAAACACTATCCAAACTATCCACTGATTATTTTTATTACTTTCAGACTTGTTTCTAAACTAGAGAAAGTGGTCTCTGCCCAAAAATACTTCTAATGCTTCCCCGAGGCTTCCTCGGACTTGTGCATCCTTTTCTTTCTTATCCAAGAAGTTTTGCTGATGTAGTTTAACCTACTATTTGAAAATAAATAAGTACATATATAAAAAAAAATTCCAGGAGTCTGCTTCCTAATCTTATGCATCACTTCCCCTGAAAGGCAGGAGAAACAGAAGGATCATTTATGAATAAAGCTGGAACACGTGGGAATTGGTACTTCTGTAAAACTCTGCAATTCTGTATCTCTAAATGCTCACAAATACATTATTCCAAGGAGATAACTAAAGCTCGAGGCAAAATTCTGGCCTTAAGACTCCCATTAACTTCAAGAGGGTCAAGATTTCATCATCAATTCTGCATCTTTTGTCACCTGATTTTTCTAAAAGATTTTTCAGGTTTGAAAGCCTTTAAAGTAATCTCTTTTTTGGAAAGCTTTGAGAAGAGAATAATTCTCTGAACTCTTTTAACATCATACAGCAATAATAATGAAGAACGTGCAGAAAAATGTGTCTGTATTTTAGCTTTGCTTCTGCTCTCCAGTAAAGGGGGTTTGTTTTCAAGTAAATTGATTTATTTCTAAAACCATCTCTCTCCTAACACTGCAATCTGAAAAAAAAAAGAAAAAGGATTAATTGTATGAAAGAGATTTGTATATAGTGAGATTAACCAGCCTATGGAACTCTCTTTCAAAGGGACTACAGATAGTTCAGACATTAGCATGAGAAAAAACTGTAGAGCCACATTTTTACACGTATTAGAAAGGGTTTTAGATGCCCATCTCCCACTGCAAAGGCATGGCCACCCAGCAGAGCATGACCAGGCTGTGATGATTTGAACTGGTCACTGCTGATCAATAACTGATCACCTGTGTGCTCCAAGATCAACAGCCATCAATCCTGTCCTGGCTGAGGAATGAAAGAACCCAACTGGATTGGGGTTTCGCATGTTTGAGTTCTGGGTCATCTTTGCAAACACGCTTGGACAACAGTTTTTATAATAGTTTAACTGACGTAACTACCAAGATAACCCCAGTAGGACTGCATTTCTTCCCTCCTTTCAGCATCCCCCTGCCTTTGCGCTGGAGGTTTGACAGCTGCTGAAAATCTGAAGCTCTTGTCAGCTCTACATAGAGCTGACCTGCTAGGAGCTTAGCCTCTAAACAGAGGCCGTCACATAGAAGTCCATCCTTTCCTGACATCGCCCTGCAAACAGACTGCACAGAAAACAAAGGACTGAAATTACAGTTTGCACATATTCAAAGTGCAGCCTGTGTTTTCCAAAAATTACTACGATTCTGAAGGAACTACGATTTGATGGTTTGTTGTGCTGCTTTAAATAGCGAAAGAAAACAAACAAAAAAAATCTCTTCTTTCTCTGACCTGTACCATTTAACTACAGAACTCTTAACCATTGCTGAAAGCACTGATGCATTAGGAACGGGGGCAAGAGGATGGCTTAATGCTTTGAAACGGCTGCAACCAAACAATAGCAGCTTTGCCTGTGGCTTTTCACTGTTACAAGGGATGCAAACTGCTTAGCCTGTTAAAAAGTAGATATACATGCTCTAAACCGGCCAAGGAATTGTTCCTACAACTAAACCCTGTCATACAATACCGCTGGTCATATACAAGATACGGACATAGATCATTTATCAATGATGCCCAGCAACCTACTTAATGCACTCGGCCCTTTACTTAATCATATTCTCATCAAATAGTTTGATTTAGTGACCAATCTTACAGCATATGGCATGGGCTGGTTTATCTGAAGCCTGATTACAAACACAGAGGTGCCAAGCCCAAGCCTCCTGTCAGCCAGTCCTTCCTGTGATGATGTGGTAATCTGAAAACCTCTCTCCTGTGGTTGTGCATCCTCTACAGCTGTCCTTGGCTGCTCAGAAACCCTTACATCAAAAGACAACTGCTTTATGAAAACTGTTGTCTGCAGCCAACTCTTCACATACACTCTGCAATCAATTTCCATGTTAAGCACAAAAAGCTGTGGCTCTCCGATTAGAAAATCCAGAACATGAGTCAAAACCCAGTATTTTTAGCCTTTTAGAGAATGTGCTATTTAATTTTTCAGGTTTTGATGTGTAATCCAAGAGGAAAAGTCTGAAACGTGATTTAACCACAAGGTGTCATAGCAAATGAGCTCAGGAAGAGCTGCAACTTTTATCGCCATGCAGCCTGAACACACAACCGTCTTTCCTTCCCCATGACACTCTTGAAGGGGGTGAGTGCGAGCATCTCTAAAGTTTTCTTCTCTCCCAGCATACTGCTTCTCTGGGCTGGCTCCGCCACCCAGCTCAGACAAACAGAAAGACAGATCCTCTGCTGCAGACCAACCAGTGTCTGCTCCTGAGCTGAAACCAGCACAGGCAGAAGCACTGAAGCACACCGGCACTGTTGAGGAACCATGTGAGCTGGAAGGATCTCAGCTCCTCCCAGCCTTCTATGGCACTGGGGTGACTTCAGCCACTAACTCAAATATATTCCCAATAGGAATGAAAATCTACACAGAAAAGAAAGACCAAAAATTGGAGGCCTGCACATCTTCTCATTTATCCAAGTGTTAAGTCAGGCACATCCAGTCAGATTAGTAAAGCCAACATTTTCCGTTAGCCATCCTCCTGCTTCAATTTCACACTAGACACAGATATATAGGAAGAGTAGTGCCACCCTGGTTGGGATGCTGCCTGACAAGTTCAGGACCTCAAAATCATTTCATACCATATTATAGCTCCTCCTCTTCTTGTCTTCCTTGCTTAGCCTGTACAACACCACATCTAAATAAAAGGTTTCCATTAACCATGAGATGTACAGATCTGCATGACAACCCAGTCACCCTGCTGTCCAATGATCGTCAACAGTCCATGGCACTGAGACCCAGAAGACACAGGGGTGTGGGTTCCTAATTCACAGCTACCTTACTCTGTCCAGAATCACACATCAGCCCACCCTAGGGAGTACGACCAAGATTTCCTTGCCGTGTTTTCCAAATAGCCATGACTCCCCACACCCCTTTTGTTACTCCTTATAATTCACTGTAACACAGCAACCCGGGGGAGGTGGGGGGGAGGAGGCAAACAAAAGACATTATAGCCAATTTGTATGGAAAATCAATTAAGTTCAGACATCTCATTAACCTCCTAACCTGTTTATCCCCCAGCTTTAATTTATACTACCACTTGCAAATGGATTTGACACATTGGCCCACCATTTCCCTGGGAAGGTGCAACAGGCACGAACAGAGTCCTTGGACACCAGAATACTCCATTTATCCAGATCCTTCCCTCCCTCCTCCCTGCCATTCAACAGATGCTAAGAAGCATTGGAGGAAGAAAATAGGATACAGAAAATATGCAAGAGCTCTTTGAAAATTATGTAAGCCCTGCAGCGGGCCTCCTTTTTACATTCTGCTGCTTTAATTACCCGAAACTAAGAGTAGACTTGCCTACAACAAGAATACCCATCCATGGTCACATCAGCCGAATCCCACAGTGGTGACAGCCATGCTCAGAGTAGTCTTTTCATGACACTCTTCACAAGACTGAACCGAAAAAAAACCGCACTGAAAATAAGTTATTGGTGGTGTGTGGAGGTTTGTTTTTAATGTTCTAGCACAAAGCCCAGGAAAGAGCCCCTATTTCTATAGCCAAGATGCATTCACAACCTTTACTCCAGGGAGCTCTATAGCACTTGCATCCCACTTGACAGAAAACACCTTAGCTTCAGTGAATACAAACTCAGCATCCTCACAGTAGTGCACAGGAAAACAGTCACCTACAGGTTAGACCTCGGGAGTTCATTCACTCCTGTCACATCTTCAAAATTATGGGATTCTAGAGCTTAACACACTGAAAGGTTTCTGTACGATCCCTGTCTTTTCACTATGATGACGTGTATTTCTAACGGAATGAAGTGCATGTTTGTAGTAAGGGTTTATTTTTGTATGGTAAGTCAGTCTGAGATAGCTGCACCCATGCAAGTCCAAGGGAATCAACAAGGTACCCATATAAAATAGACCAAAACCTTGAAATCTGCAGTTGCAGGGAATATAAATCTTTCCAAGGCAATCATTACCAACTTCCTCAGAACAAGCTCTTTAAAAAGAGGAAAAGGCCAGCTTCAAGAACATTTTTTTTAAAAAAGCAGAGAACACAAGTGAAAATATGTACATTTTTCCAAATGTATGCTCCTGCCTCTATGTGAGCCAGGCATAACTAAAGCACTGCAGTCTTCCCCAGCCCGCATACACAGCTCTCCAGCCAGTGCCCCTGCAGATCCTCTAAGATTTCCCAAGTTATAGCCAAGTAAAAATTGATTAAAGATTTACTATTTCACTGCGGCTATTGGGAATCCTGCAGAAGTTACAAGAATGAGCTCAGCTGCTCTTTGCTTCCTATTAGGCGGAACTCTAAATAAAGGCAGAGCTTAAAAAACTCAGTCCCCTAAGGAAATAAGCAGGTCCCCCAGGCAGCAGCTACACACTGCCCTCTGCTCCAGCAGAGACATGCCAACACTTTCCAAGGGATTTAAGGCTGCAACCCAATGCACTACAAAAGATGGGGACAGGTTCCTTTCGGAGACACTCTTCTAACAAGCTCCTAACTTGGCCTCTCCCTAGATCTCATCCTCCAGGCACTCCATAACTTTCTTCCAGGAACAGCATGTTCAACATAACACTCTTCAGCTACATTCAGCGGAGCTACATCAAGGACCACCCAGTCCCATGCATAAAATAAAGGAGCAGTGAGGTCCAAGGTAAAGCGTTACGTTATTTTACATCCTACCAATGACTGCGTTGGAAAGCCCAGCCTACAAGCACACAGTGCTTCGCATGATTTAAACTGGTATCAAGCGGTGCCCAGGCAAACAAATCTCATCCTTACACGAAGCAGCTTTTAAGTGAAGTCTATTTCAATTTATTTCCAACCCGTGCAAAGGCAGTTGGAGCCAAATCGATACATGGCTGTTACACACAGGAAAAAGAAGGATTTTCTCCATAGAGGTAGGTCCTGGACTTAAAAACTCCACAGGGGAGAGGGAAAACACACGTCAGGGTATCATGACCGCAGAGGACCTACAGCTAAGGAGGGGTGGAGGAAGCGTGAGGCGAGAGGAAACCCACCGAGAACAATACGGGGAAAGGGACTATTCTCGGCGAGAGGGAGGATGCGAGGCCAAGCCGGGAAGGCAAACAAGTGTAACAAAGGCAGAGGAAGCACCCTGGGCTTCCTCGGAGGGGCCGTGATCTGGCGGGGATGTTATTCTTGTCCAAACGTGCCCGTCCACAGCCCTGAACGACCCGGGGCTGTGGCCGAGCCCAGCGTCGCCGGGCTCCCTTCGTTAACGGCAAGATGCCAACGCCGGGGGATCCCTTCGCGCCTGGCAGACTAAGTTTGGGTGGGAATGCTCCCCGGACCCCTCAGCGCACAAGCGGGACTCATTGTCTGAGCGCGAGCAAATACTCGTTAGCGCCCGAGAGCGGAGTCGCAGCGCTGACACTCAATTCTTCACCGCGCTCCACGGGGAATAGAACCCTCCCCGAGCGCTTCCAGCTTCGCTTCCCTCAGCGGTCCCTCGCTCCGCATAACACAGAACTTGCACCCGGCGGGGGACGCCCCGGGGGACGTCGGCAGAGCCCCGAGCGGGTGGGAACCCCCTGCGGGTGGGAGCCCCCGGCCCCCCGCGGCAGCTCCCGAGTGGGCGCGGCCGCGTCTTTCCCCGCGCTGTCACTGCCGGGGGGGGGCCCCCCGCGGCTCCTCGACACTCCCCACGCCTCACATCCCCCCCCC
>WTSP01025498.1:27321-59456 GCA_025331215.1 Actenoides lindsayi | reverse complement strand
GCGGCCGCCCGCCGGGGGGGGGGTGCCGGGGGCTGGGGGGGCCCGCGGAGGGGGGGGGGCGACGGAAGGAGCGAGGGGGGGGGGGACAGGCGGAGTGAGGCGCAGCGGCCCCAACTTACATAACGGGGAGAAGGGGGGGGGGAGAGGCATGGGGGGAGTGGGTGTCAGAGCGGCATCTCCTTCCGTATCCCTCCGGCTCGGCTCGGGGTGCGACGGCGGCCGCGACTCCTCCGGGGAAGAGCCGGCCCGGTTCTTCGGTATCCCCGGGAGGGCCGCTTTGCGCGGCGGGGACGGGGCGCATCTTCCCCTCTCCACCCTGGCTGCACAGCCGTCCGTGCACGCCCGAACCGTCCGCCCTGGCTGCCCCCGGGGAGCGAGCGAAGGGCTCCGGCCGGCCGAGGTGGAATGGAAGGTGCGTGCGGGGGTGGGAGGGTCCGGGCAGAGCCCCCTTCTCTCCCCAGCGGCGCCTGCGAGGGAGCCTCGTTGGGCGGTGTTGGCGGGGGCGGCGGAGGGAACGCGGCGAGCGGGATGGGAAAGGAACGGCAGGAGAGGAGGCTGCGGGGAGAGGTGATCTGCTGCACCGCCTGCCCCTTCCCCGAGCCGAAGCCATCCGCCCCCTCTGCCCCGGAGGCTCGGCCCGCAGCCGCCCTTCGCTGCTCCAACCCCCCCCCCAACCCCGGGGCCGGGGCGGCCGCTCCGGTCCCACCGGATGTGGCGGGAGGCGGCGCGGGGCTGGCGGGGCCGCGGCTCGGCTCGGTGGAGCGGAGCGGGACGGTCCGTAAAGTAAACAAAGGGAAAGGGAAGGGAGGAGGAGGAGGAGGGGGGTGTCCTGCCGGTGCCGGGCTTTGCCCCTTCCTCTCTCCAGCCGTGCCGGTAAATCTGTGGTCGCTTCGCAGAGCCTGGGTGGGAACGCGGGGGAAGTGGTTGAGGTTTCGTCTTTCTCTGCCTTTTGGGGTTTTTTTTGGTGGTTTTGGTTCTATTTTTGTGGTTTTTTTTTTTTTTTTTTCTGTTACCGTGCTTGCTGGAGTGTGGGATGGCGTGGTCTGAAGAGGAGCGGGGGCAGCTCTTGGCTCACCTGCACCCCTTAACCCGGGGGTAGCCTCCGAAATGGGGAGCGGGGAGCAAGCGTTGCTCAGCACGGCTCTTGACCCACCCGGCTGGTGCCAGCGGAGGTGGGTGAGGTGGAGGAGCCTTTGCACTTCTTGAAGTAATTCCGTATTGGTTTTGGTGGGGTTTTTTTTGGTGGTGGTCTTTTTTTTGTTGTTGTTGTAAATCCGGGTTTGGAGTATAGTGGGAATTGCACTTCTGCAGCTGTAACGGAGTCTCCCCCCCTCCTCAAATCCCCGCGGCCGATTTCGAAGCACGTGCTGTATATCGCCAAGTTTCCCATCCGTCCTCTTTCCTGACCTCCTGTACTGGGGATGATGCTGGTTTGGAACAAGAGGTGGTCTTGGATCCCCCTCCCCGGGCTGACGAGCTGTTCACTGCAGTTTCGGTGTTAGCTGACTTGCAGTCAGTGCCCTGAGAGCAGCGTGGTATCCCGTGGGCCCTGGGAGCAGGGGCAGCCCGCAGCCCGGGTCTTGGCAGCTTGGCTGGGATGGTAGCAGTGCTGTAGTAAATGTGTTGAACAAGAAGCTCGCTTGAAAGGAGAAACACTTGAGGGTTCGTATTGAACGTAAATGGTAGCTCAAAAGTGAAGTGATGTTGCGGTATTCCTTAAACTCAGGCTCCTTTGGCCTTCGGTTGTTCAATATCTTCCCTCCTCAACCACCTTGTGTTAACTGGAAAAGTCCCACATTCCTCTAATCTGCCTTTATCATCCCCGAGTCTGTTAAACCTGAGCATAACTGGATTGGGGCCAGAAAATATCAAATGTGACACGGTTATTTGGAACAACTTGTTTGCTTAGTGTGGTTGTCCCTGTCCCAGACTCCAGCGCTTCCTCTCTCCACCCCGCTCCTTTCTGGTTACCTCTGAAATCAGGCTGTTCCCCCACCTCCTGGCTTTGCCGAAGCACCTTCGCCCGTACGGTGTGGTTTGCAGATGGGAGCCAAGGGCTTTGGGTTTCTTAAAGCCAGGTTTGTGGCTGAGGTTCTGTCCAGGGTGTTCACGTGCACCTTTGAGATGGGAGCCCGTGCAGGACACTTGGTGGGAGTAAAATCTGGAGTACTGGTAACAAATGAAAACCCAAAGAGGGAGGGCACACTACGTTTTCTCTCAGGAGGTGGTAAACTCTACGGGCTGTCCAGCAAGAGAAGAACGGGTCTGAAATGAATTTGTGCTGTTACGTCTTAAATGCAGGTTTTGTAGAACGTGGCTTGGACTGATGTTTGTGTTGGGTGACCTTTTATTTTGCAGGAAGGTTAAAGAGGGTGGCTCTGGAAACAAGAAGTTACTTCTTGCCGCTTGTTTGAGTAGCAATATACAGTCTTTCATATGTTACAGTGTTCATAGTAACAATCCAGGCTATTCCCATTCCTTTTATATCCCTTGGGATTTTCCAGTCTTTTCCAATATGAGAGAACTTTTTGTCTCCTCAAAATGCAGTTTTGAAGCCCATTTTGTTGCTGGTTAAGTGTATGAGTGTGTGTGTTCACTTACAGGTTTTTGACAGCTGGCTGTGCTGGTGTTTAAACAAGAGTCAGGCAGAATATGGGCGACTGAGGTGGTAATTTTCCTGTAAAATCTGTATATTCAAATCCTGTGCGTTTTTAGTCTTGCATAATATTTTTGTCTGGAACACTTATAGCTTTACATTTGATGTAGATTATGGCATAAAGTGCTCCTGTGTTCTCAAGAATTTCAAGAATTGGTGAAAGGTATTTATGCTGGAGTTTAGATCTTTTCTCTTGTATCAAAGCTGTCACTCTGGGATGCTAGCGGTGAAAACATGGGTTTTATTTACTTCTTTGGAGTCCTCATTTCAGACAGCTGTCAAGGAGAACTCAAGTGGGTGACTGACGTTCGGCTCTAGCAGATGTGGTTCCCAGGCTGACTCTGGTTCTCCTCTCATCTCGTGTTAGTGGAACTCTGAAGGTTTGAGTGCTGTGGCCGAGTAACGTGGAAGCATATGCACATATTGACTTCATTTCTTGAAAAGGTTTTAATTAGAGGTCAGATATAAAAAAAAAAACCAAACCCTGCAACAAACAAATCCTTCTTGGATCCCTTTGAGCCCTTGCATGGGATGGCAGCAGAAATCATTTAGGAGCACTCCAAAGCTCTTTAATTTTGAACGTGCTTCTTTAGCGTCTGACCTACAGTGACTCCTGTCCTCCCGAGTGATAACTTCTGTGCCTGTTAGGAAGCTGTGAAGTTGAAAGAATGGAAACTTAACTGGAAACCAAGGTAGCTGTCTAGTTTGAATTAGTCTTTTTTGGTGTAGGAGAGGAAGAACTTGTCTGAAGATGATCGAGTGGGTATTTCTCAAAGCTGGTTTTTTCCATGTCCTGCTCTCCATATTCAGGCAGGAGTTGATGGTTCATCAGATAACCTGTTGAAGAAAGTGGTGATTTAGGGACTGAACCACTTGAAAACCTGCAGGTTTTGTGTTGGAGGTTTAAATTCTTCTTTTCCTTATCCAATTCCTTTGTAAATTTACATTCTTCCTACCACGTAGAGTTTCCTAAGGCAGGAGTGTGGTGCTTGCCTGACACTGGGATGCAAGTCTTGTACCTGGTGTGACTTTAGAGCATTAGGCCTGATTAAACCACACAGAAAAGAATATCAAACAGCCAGAAGCACAGCAAAACCTTCAGATGGCTTCATCTGTTTTTCCCTCCCTATTAAAGCAGACAGAAGACAGACAGTTGTGATGACCTCTGTGTGTTGTGCTGAAGGGTGCATTGGGAACTACTAACATTCGCAAGGGGATGTTTTGAAAGCTGCTTCAGAGGGTTGTGTGGTTGGAGGGAGATAGAGAGCTTCACGTATACGGCAGAAACAATTTCAGAGATGCCAGGAGAACTCAGAAACTGGGTGCTTTCTGGTTCTAACAACACTGAATCTGGAGATCTGCACGATCACTGGTGGTGCCAGTGGTTCATAGGTGAAGAAGAACTTGGAGAATAGCTTCTGGCATCTGGTTTACAAAGTTGGAATGCAATTTCTGTCAAGTAAAAATCCGAGTGGAAGAGGTAAAGGGTGAAGGATGAAGGTAGAAGGCTTTGTTAGAGGACATCTAAATTTTCCTTGGATCTGCAGCAGTCAACAGCTGAACTGGTAAAACTCTCAACTCTTCTGTATGGGGTTTCCTTTGTCCCCTGTGACTTCAAGACTTTTTTTGCCCTCTTTCTACTTCTCTGCATTGGTCCTTTGCACCTTGTTTAATCATGTTCAGGGCGTATAGGAAAACTTCAAGTAGTTTTTGTTAGCTTCCTATTGCACTGAAATATTTTGTTATTATTACTGGGTTTTAATTATTTTTTTCTGGGAAGGGGAACCGACAAGCACTGAACTCTGTTTCATTTTGCTGCAGGTTTCCAATTTCACAGAGTGTAATAAAGGTCAGTTTAGACCTTAATCCTTAAGATTAATCTTGACCCTTTCCTCTGCCCATGGAACTGAATTCAATTCATTTTAAAGACCCTGGACGAATTTCCTTCCTTTTGACCAAAAGCATGTAAGTAAAATGTGTGCATCAGTTGTCCTGGAGACGGTGATGAGAGATTACATCTTCTTTGCCACTTCCATCCTTCTGGGTTACGTTGCTGAATAATAACTTTAGAAACATTTCGACAGTGTCTCTGTCAAGAGTCCTTAAGCGTGGCACTTTTGGAGAGGTAACGACAGAGCCAAAGCTGTTCTTGCTGTTTGGGACAGTAAGAAAGAGGTCAGAGGGCTCTACTGCCTGCTAACTACTCCTGCTTCCTGCTGCCACGCTTGGGGTTTTTCATTGTTTACCCACCCATGAAAATGTGCAATTCCTGCTTTTGTTTCATTTCATTTTGGGGGAGGGGAGAGGGAGCAGACCATCCGAGGCTGTAAAGTCCGTTTGGAAGGCAGAGGTAATTTTTCCTTTGGTCCCGTTGAAGTTCCTGGGAAGGATTTGAAGCAGCAGCTGATTTATTTTTTTAACATGGGAAGGAGGAGCTGCTGCTCTTTCCTGTTTTCTTGCCGCTAGGATAGCAAATAATTGGGTTGCAAGGGGTTAGCTGGAGTCTTGTTGAGCAGAAGCTCAGAAGGAGCTGAATGATCTGTTTTGTAGGTCTGAACACACCTCTTGAACCAGGTACCTACTTTTTTTTTCCCCACCAGGCCTTTCTTAACACTGCAGGGAGTGTTTACTGACCTAGGCTGGGATGTACAGCAGCCAGTAAGGTCTTCTATCCATCAGCACTGGATAATTAATTTCTTAGCATTGCCTTCAAAATCACTGCTACTTGAAGGTAAGAGACTTCTAAATCCCAGTGCCTGGGTTATACCCAGTGGTGGAGGTTTAGATCAGTCAGTGCCTGCTCCATCCTCTCTGTCATGAACGCAGAGGGGTTTGTCCTCAGTCCTATTCTGTAGCCTGGTCTTTCCAAGAGGGTTTCCTCTTGCTGATTTTAAGAAGTCTTGTAATTTATTTTTTTTTCTATGAAAGATGGTGTGAAAGCATAAAACGTGTTGCTGTTTTCTCATTTGCACATAGGAATCTATTCCTGCTCTCTGTTTTTGGACTAGGCAGTTGTAATCTTTCTGTCCTTTGAGGCAAAAGCTGTCTGTTCTGGTTTAGAATACAGGAATTGCCATCGCCCACTTTTTTTTTTTTTTCAAGTAAAGGTTAATACAGAGAGGAGAAAAATGAACTTAGTGTTTCATAGAGTGCAGTTCCTTTGTAATTTTTGTTAATTACCAGCTGTTTACCAATTTGTTTTTCCCCTGCTATTGCTCATACACTTTTCTTCAAGCAGAAATTCCCTTTGCTGGTGACTGAGTGCTCCTGTGCTGGTTCTGTGCCTGTTGAGACCTCAGGTTTTTGCAGCCTCCCTCCCCTTGACTGCTGTACTGGTGCTCTTCTGTAGTGGAAGCTGCTGAAAGGCAGAGATACTTCAGAATTGATTGTACAGCCTAGGCAGTAGCACGCAAGTGTGACACTGGGTAACAGGTACCTCTCTAGTTTGGTTGGTGGAACTAACTCTTAAACTTCATACTACTTGAATTTTGTACTTGTCCTTATTTCCTTTTCTTCCCCCTTTCCCCTCAGCAAGTTCTGAAACTCGATGGAGGTGTTCTTGTATTTTTGCCAGTGTCTGGTACCACAGTTTGTCTTAGAAAGAGACAGGAAACGTTGACAGAACCACAGCATTGGAAGCCAAGAGGCAAAAATCTGACTCCTGCCTCTTCTGTGGCTTATTTTCCTTTTGCTGAAAGAACTAATTTAACCATTCCTTGTTCCCCTTTAAAATAAGGACAGTGCTTTGCCCAGGCTTTGTCCACTGGCACATAAGCACACGGCAAGTCTGAAGAGCTTGCTGTAGAGGGGCTTGAAATATCCCTCCAAGGAAAAGCAGGCACCGTAAGGGTGAATCAAATTTGTTTGTTTAAGGTGCCACGTTACTTCTTGGAATGAACCTTGGCATGGCCATTGCAGTTAATTCACATTTGCCAGTGTATTTGTTAACTCAGAACTGCATTTATAAATACATAAAATGCACTTGAGATTTATCTCATGAGTGGAGAGGGGGCGGGGAGGAAAAGGCTGGTTGATGATACCTCTATAAAACTGCACATCCCGAGTGATGAGCCAGGAATCGGGGGGGGGTTTTCACCTCTGAGTTCCCTTTTTAATTGCGCTGAATGTCAGCGAGGTCGATTGTATTGAACGATTTCATTTTGTTCCATTTCAAACTGGTTTTCCACTGCCAGGCTGCACCCAGGAAACCTTTACACGCTGCTGACGCGTTAAGGTCTCCTGCTTGCAGAGAAGCTCTTTGCCAACGTTACAAATTGCAGTTTCTGTTCTGACTCTTTGCTGTTAACGGCACCGTTATGGGAATGCTGTTAATTAACGGCTAAAGAAGGAATCCTGAATTTTTATCAGCTCTCATTTTCTATTTCAGGCTTAAGCGCTGTATCCTAAAGGCTTCTAGATTCCAGTGGGTTTATTAATTACCTTGTCATTTTGCATAAATCACAGAGCTGGCTGTTTTCTGTGCTTGTTCTGGTGCCTCTCAACTCTACAGCCTCTCTTCCTTCTCTGTGTTGAGTGAATTTTGCATTTTGTTGTTCAGGTATCTGCTCTGCAGGCTCTGCAAGAGCCGAGTCAGCTGGGATGGGCAGGTTGTTGACTGAGCGGTGCTCAGTTTGTGATCAACCCTCTTCTGCTGGTGGAGAAAATGAAATGCTCCACTGTGGTGTAGCAAGGGGGTGAAATACTTGGAGGAATTTTTTCTGTTGAATTCAGTGCTGGTAAGATTCAGCATGCTGTGTTTACTTTTGGGCACTGTTCATTGGAAAAGGATTTTCCTCTCTTGGAGGCTTTCGGAAGAACGTGACGCGTAAGAATTGAACAAATTAACATCTTAACTTTTTATCTCCTTGTAGTCTTAAGTCACGTGCGTTAAGCTACTACAAGGATCAAGAAGATAAAGGCTTATGGGGGCTAACCCAAGAAATAGTTACTTAAATAATAGGACTGAAGACTTGGGTTACTTGGGGAGGAAGCCTTCTTAAGCCAAGAATAACAACCCACTGATGTAGATTAGGGAGGGGACTCTGTCACTGACTGTCTTGAAGAACAAATTAGACGTGTGTCAGAAAGGAGCTGCTGTTGATCCCGACCTCTGGAGTGGCAGGCTGACAAGATGACCTCTTGAATCCTATCCAGCACTGACTTTATGATGCCAGCAGGTAAAGAACGTGGGGTTATTGTTTCCAAGTTTATGCGGTGAGTCAAAATGTAGCTGACAGAAACCCCAGTGACTGATAGGTATTGTTCTGAGCTCTTGTGAGTCCTCTCTTCCCTTGCCTGAGACTGCAGCTTGGATGGAAATCTGTTGCAGGTGAAGCATCTTATGTTTCCTTTGTGGGATGCTGTTCTCAGCTATGGCTGTAAAGGTCACGGAGAGATCTTTTCTCTAGGTGGAATAGTCATGCTCTTCTACAGATGCAGTTGTTACCTAGATGGGGCTTGAAAAACAGAATGATAAGCTGGTTCCTGGTACTAGAACAATTAGTTAATTTGCCATTTTGTCATACACTTAACAAATGTTGGGGAAGGAAACGTGCAAGGCTTTGAAACAGTGGAAGCAAATTAATAGAGTGGCCTTAGAGGATGACTTTTCTTAGTCCTTTTGGTATTGCCCTTTAATTAATGACTATATTTGATTACCTCTTAATAAACTGAGTTTTGTTTTCAGAATAATAGGAACCTCTGGTGAATCTATACTTTCTTTTCATGTCTATCTTTCCCTCTTTGATATGTTAGCTTATCTTTTAATGTTGCACCAGTAGGCTTCCTCTTCACTGTTAACTCAAATGAATCTGTTTTAAAGCAAATCAGAATCTTTCTCAGCACTTTGTTGTGGAAGGGGTAAGTCACTGTTGGAATTGGGAAACAGAATTAAGCAATCTTTGGTGAAAATGTGTATGGAGGCAGATTAAGATGAGGTCTGTGTGCCTTTCTGTACTCAGTACAGCCTCTGCTGGAAACTGCTGTTAATGATGCACTTCTGCCTTTGAGACTTTCCTTAAGTGAGTAAAGAACAAACTTGTTGATCTGATAGATTTTTAAACACTGTGTTAAAATTCAGAGGCAGAAGCTGCTGGAATTAACACTTCAGTGCTGCATCTGGATTTTCAGGGAGCCTGTAAGGTAAAAGTTGAAGCTAAGAGCATACGTCTGCAATGTGTGTAAACTCTTGTGAGCTGTTTGCTATTGCCTGGGGAACTAAAAACATTAAAAAAACCCACCCTGTGGGAAGGAAGGAGCAGCCTCTTGCTCGTTATTTGTATTGGATTCTGTTTAATCATTCATAAAAACACCCGGTCAGACTAGATCCTGAATCTTTATTGTCAGGATAATCTGATACTTTCAGATTGCTGGGGATTTCTTGATTAGCAGTGCCTTTGAATGGTGTGAGTTGTGTAGGGTGGAGGACAGCATTGTTGTTACATGCCTTGGTGCAGCTACCTAGATTGCTTTGGACACTTTAATTGGTGTTTATCTGGAAACATCAATCCATTTCCAGGGGTGAATAATATTCCTTTTATTTTGCCCATGCATTTTGATGATAGAGTTTAAGGATTGAATTTTCTAAGAGAAATAGAGGGGGGGTGGGAAGTAGTATATGGTATTTGCTTCTC
Organism: Actenoides lindsayi; assembly: GCA_025331215.1. Classification (NCBI taxonomy): domain Eukaryota; kingdom Metazoa; phylum Chordata; class Aves; order Coraciiformes; family Alcedinidae; genus Actenoides; species Actenoides lindsayi. Next base: position 50,168 of record WTSP01025498.1, on the reverse strand, counting down.
TTGTGGGAATAGTCTGACTCTTCTTGAACGCTTTGTGAATATTAGATTGAGTTTATTACTTGGGTTGTGAATGGTAACAAAAAATATATTCAGAGCCGCTGTAAAACTTGGAGTCAAACGAAGGAGCAGGATATAACACACTTCTATTGCATTTTGTGCCTGGAGTTCACATCAGTATTTCATTTTTATAAGAAATCAAGCCTCAGTAGAGGGGATTTCATTCCCTTGTTGATGGAAATTTGTTACCTACCTGAAACTACTGACCAACCAAGTGGATTTCCTTAGGAGAGTAGGCACCTAGCATGCAGCACGGAGGATAAATTCCCAGATGGGGGGGTTAAATGAAATGCAAGTGTAGTTGTGTCACAGGCTACAAGCCCTTGCTTATTCAGCCTGGGTGGGAGGGGGAAGAGTTTCTTTGTGTGCTGGCAGCGCTGCCTTGTCTCACGCTGCTCCACTGCTTTCACCAGCTAGTTGTGTTCTTTGCTCTCCTTTCATCCAAAGAGGAGAGGGAGTTCTTAGGAGTGTGTATCATTGGCTTGGTTTTTTTTTTTTTTAACCGAATCAGCTTTTTCTTCTCTTAAAGGCAAACAGAACCTTTAAACTTCCATAAGCTGAGAAAAGTCTTGAAGGCGGGAGGTTCCCTTCCTAGGGAACGACTTCTGGAGGTCTGCAATGCGTTTATCTGTGTGGCTTTTTGGAGGTAAATGGGGATTGCATTGAAGCTGGTGCTTTCAGAAGTCTTTGTTGGTTCTGTTGAAACAGATCTTGAACCACAGTATCCTCAAGTGGGAGGAGGAACATCGGTCGTGTTATACCAAGCAAGAGATCCCAGAGTGGAAGTGCGGGGAAGGGTGAGGCCTGCAGCAAGTCCTGCAGATAAATGTACAAGAAAGCCCACTTGTTTCTGCTGCCTTCCTCTTGAAGTCGATGGAAGTGGTAAAATAAGGCGAGACCTTGGGGGTTGCTGGGGAAAGGCCAGGTGAAAGGGGTCAGCTTTGGGCAAGGACTGGAAGCACGGGCTGGATGAAACGGGGAGGGGGGAACGGTGCTGCCCCTGTGGCTACAATGGGAGCACTCAGTGCCCAGCTGTCACTTGAAATGTGATCGGCTGTTGGACTTGGCCTGTCACAGCAGTTGGGAGTGTCCTGTGGTCTTAAAGCTTGCCCTTTATAGCTGCCTTTGTGGGATGGTTCTTAGGAGTAAGGAGGTGATAGTGAGTATGGACTTTTTTATATATATATATATTTTTTTTTTACTTGGTGTTTTTAATACGCTGCAGAATTGAGAGCTTCCTGAAGCTTGCCCTTCCTCCCCCAGTTAAGTTCTAACAATCCAGTTAGGAGCTGCTGTAGAACTACTGGTGGTGGCCACGTGGCCGTGTTTTGGGGGGGTGTGCCGAGGAGCTCTGCCTGGGGACAGCGGGGCTGTGCCAGACCCTGCTGGAGGGACTGTGCTCTTCTGGTGTCCAAGCCACTAAGCGTTGTCAAGCTCAAGTTAGTGCTTGTGCACCAACTATCCCAAAACACCGAGGGTGTCAGGACTCCTAAATCCTCACAGCGTTGTGTGGAAGTGGTTGGAGTTGGTATAGAATTCAGGAACTGCTTATGTGTACAACCAGCAGGAACACCACCACTGCAGGTAGCTTAGGATTCTGTCTCCTCTCTGCTAAAGAAGACGTTTGCTGGGTCCATAATTTGATGTTGCTGTTCTTTGCCTGTGCTGGCAGAGGTCTTGAAATCTTTTCTGTCTGCTGTGATCTTCTGTGGAGTTTCCCTGTGATTTACTGCAGTGCCAGAGGGGCACCATTAGAGACCAGATCTGATCACATTCAGTGCTTTCTAAGGATGCAAACGTTACCTCCCACTAAATGGTTAATTCGCTGCTGTGGATCAGAGGTAGGAGGGTAGGGAAGTGGAACAAGTAATGCTGATCTTTAGTGGTCCATCTTCAGCTTTCTAAGGCTTGAGAGGCTGGATCGCTGTTGAAATGGAGTGGAGGATCTGGGAGAGAGGGTTGGGAGAGGAATTTGAAAAGTAAATTGATGGAGCAATAAGAACAAAGAGAACAGATTTTCTTGGACACGATCAAAGAGCTTTAAAGCTTGCTGAAAACATAAGAAAGGAGGGGAACGAGCTCTACACTAAGAAGATATTGTAAGGTTTTTGGTTTTGTTTTTTCTTTTTTCTTCAATACTAGTAATTGGCTTATGTCTGCAGGGGTGTGTTGGTGGAGAATTCAAGTTGAGGAGGAAGTGGACTGGTACTGGAAGGCAAAACTTAAAATTTCAGGCCGTATATATGGAGGTTTAGATCTACAAGTAAGGTGCTCTGTCTTCTAATTGAAAACCAGGTAGGATTATGTGTGATTTTTAAGAGGCAATAAGGTAAGACATAAGAGGAAATAAGGTAAGATGGAGTGATAGACAGAACTGAGTCAAAAAAAAAAGATAAGGAAACAAACAAAACTGGACCGAATGGGTGACTTACAGCCAGCTGGAAAAAGCTTGAAAAGGAATAGTTTTCCACCACAAAAAAAATGCATTAAACTTCATATTTAAATATTGTCAGTTTGCTGAAAACCTTTCCTTTGTGGAGAAGGGTAGAGAAATTTCAAAAGCTATGGAAAAATTGCTGCTTCCCCCCCACCCCCAGTGCAGGTGTTTTCTAAAGAAACCATTTTGTAAGAGATATATATATTTATTTTTTTTCTTAGAAAATTTGAAATAAAAACACAAACCTTTGCTTAACCCAAACCACTTTTTATGCTTAATCTCCTTTTTGCCCACTTTAGGAGCTTTCAGAGTTTATCCCTATTAGAATGAGACTAATTGCTGTTTTAAGAAGTGTTACCACTGGTGCGAGTTGAGTTGAGCATGGGAGAGTTCGTGTCACCGCTTGCTTCCTAAGTAACTGATGAGTGAAGGAAATCAGCAAGAAAGCTGTGAAAACACATCTTCCGAAGATACACCTGGAAATGGCTGTCAGGTGTAATTTGTTTGGATCTTCTCTGACTGCACTACTCTGTTAGTAACTAATGAGCAAAAGAGAAGCCCTTTCTTGAGCTGGGCTCTGGGGTTGCTGTCCAACATCCAATCACAGCAGCACGAGTTGGGTTGGTTTCCCCCCCCCCTCTGAATTTTACACGCATGGGTGATTCTATTGAAAATCAGTGGAAGAACTTGTGTGGAAAATTTAACATGCTTGTAAATGTTTGCATTATTGATGCCCAAGCAATTAAAAGAATATTTTTCTAGTGTTCGCCTCTGGTGCGTTTTCGGTGTTTGAATGTCAGGAAGTCCGGGGGTGTTACACACAAAATTACTTTAACAAATGCTTTAAGGGTGCTGTCAAGGTAACTTCCCAGGGTGAAGAAAGGCCATTACCTTGGCCTTGGAAATCAAAAGTAGCTTTTGCCCTAGCAGAAGGGATCTTGGATCCAATCAATGACCGCACGGGTGAGTCTGAGAACCAGTCTCACGAGTGATTTCCCTTTTACTAAAGGACCCGACCTGGTGCCGTTCCCGTTGTGTTAATCATCGGGGCTTTCCCAGGTTGTCCCAAATCGGGGCTAATTCCGTACAAATAGCTCAGACGTGGTTCTGGGGAAAGCTGTCTCTTGCCACTGGGTCTGGGAGAGAGAATGGGCCGGATTCTGTCTCATCTTTGGTGTGTTGAGGCAGTGCCGTTCCTCTTCCATGTTCGACTTCTCAGCGGTGTTTTCCCCCTGACGTTGAGGTGGGGTTTAGGGGAGAGTCCAGGCCTCATTTCTGTGGCTTTCATGTAGAAATTTAAGTATTTTGGGTTTTTTTTTCCCATTTATTATACTTTAGATGAGCACTCAGAAGGAACTGTACAGATTTGTATGAAATCCTTTTTGTGTTATCTCATTCTCTTGTGGAAATCTTTGGTGGCCTTTTTGCCTGGGGAAAAAACTCGAGTAGCTAAGGTGAAAAAAGGTTCAGAAACAGTTCTCATAATGGATTTCTCAGTGCTTAATATGTAAGCTCAGGCTTTCTACTGATACTGCCTTCGTCCCTACTCTATATATTAGTTTGAGAGGCAAAAGAGCAACTGACCAAGTAGCAAAACCAACTCTGTAAATTCATTACTCTGCAGTTCTTTTGGATCGATCATTTCCTTTAATTGGGAAAAAATCAGAACTCTTTCTGGACTTTGTATTCCATGCGTGTGTTGAGCTCTATGTGTTTGGTACCTCAGCTAAAAACTGTCTTGGCTGCCCTATGATGCACATACCCTGGGGAAATAAATGCTTTTCACTAGTTCCTCCCACACGCTTTTCCCGCCCCCCCTTCCAGGGAAGCACTCTTTCTGATCCTAGAGCTGGATGCTGGGGATGGTTTTGATTCACTCACCAAGGTTTCAATACTCTCTGAATTGTTGTTGCCATTAAATATGGTAGCTCTATCAAAGGTTCGCTTCAGGACCCTTCTTTAACCCTCTTTCCCCCTTCAAAATACCCAAACTGTACAGCTTGTGATACTCTTAGTTTTCTTTCATGGGACCTACAGGTTTTCTGGCAACTTGCCTGATAAGGTTTCTATGTTGAGTTCAAATACAACCCCCCTGGCTTCTACTTCTACAAACTTTTGTGGTATTTTTGAGATGTGTGGTCTTTTTTGGTCACTCCCCCCCCCACCCCTAAGGACTTCCAGCTACTTAATCTGCACTTGTAAAGCAGGGTGTGTACTGCAGTGCCTTTCATTGCACAGTTACAGTGTCTCCATAATAAGGGTATCAGTCACTTGCTTATAAGTTCGTTGGATATTTGACTACTTTGATATTGGGTCAAGAAAATATCCTAATCAATTCTAACTGTTCTTTTCAGATTTCATGTTTCATCCAGTGTTGAGCACCTGCTGCTGAGAGCTGGAAAGTCTACTTGAGGTATGTAGAACAGCTCCTGATTTCACTTCCTCACGGGGTTTCCTTCTGGGTAAAATGGCTCCAGTTGAGAGTTTTGGTGGTGGTGTTTCCTTGTAACTGCTGTTGGGAATCTTGATTTTTTTTTTAAACTGAGTGTTGAAAGAACTTCTTTTGGGCTGTTCCCCCTGCCCCCCAGCTTTCTCTGTCATCCTCTTTATGGCCCCTCACTCAGGGTGCAGACCTGGGCAGTCACTAAATTATCGTGCATGGGAGGAATTGGACAGCTTTTCTCACCTACCAGAACTCTGTAGGTGGAAATTATCCGAGCAGACCGATGTGCTGGCTTTGCAGCGAAATGTTAATGGCTCTAATTTCATGTTCTGCCTAAAAATTGTGTCTTAAGCAAAATTTTCACTGTAGGGGTGCTTGGCCTAAGCTGAAGTGGTTTAGCAAATGTAGAGAAGTCAGGTAACCACTGTGTTCTGTGTATTGCAGGAATCTCTTTCTGGGCTTCTATTTTTTAACCTTTATTTTTTTAGTATTTTTTTTATTCCTTGTGACCCCACCCCCTGCTGTTGGTCAGCCTTTCTTGACCTTCCATTTTCAAGTTACAGTGACTAATTGCTTTCCCTCTCTGATTTCTTCCGTCCCTTTTCCTGGTATGGGATGGTGTTTGTATCATGTGATTTAGGTTTTTTTCTAAGGAATATAATCTATGTTCACCACTCCAAGAAATATGTTGAGTGGTTTGAAAAGTAGTCTTTGGGTTTCTCACCTCAACTAGAAAAAAACCCAGAGGTGTGGTGTGGGGTTTTTTGTTTTGTTTTCTTGGTTTTTTTTCTTTCTGTTTGGATTTTTAACAATTAAGACTAAAATCTCTTGCCTTGCCTATTATGTTAATTCTGAATTATGATTCGGATGAAACCCAGACATTTCTAAAATACTTTCTGAACGTGAAAAACTAAGCATAGGAACTCCAGAAAACAAGGTGGTGGTGGTTAGGGAACAGGTCCCCCCCCCTTCAGCTTATCATATATAAAGGCCTTCACATCAGGCCTACGATTTCATGGCTGTTTTTATGCTTCCTTTCATTTTGTTTGACCTTTTTAAAAGGAGCAGCTATGGCTGTTGTGATGTCACAGGCAAAAAGTCAGACTCGTATGTTTTGTGAACTGAAGCCACTTGTTCCTTGGAGTACGTGGCCTGTAAAAGGCTGAAGTGAGTCATATCCTGATAAAACCATGACAACTGAGTATTTATTAGCTTGTTAGGTAAATATCTTGCACTACCTTTCTAGATAAGGCTTTAGGGAAAAACCAGCCCTGTGGAATAACATGGCAAGTAAGAAGAAAAACCAAAAGATCTGAAACGTAAATTGGGAGCAATTCTGACTTGTCAGGTTTCCATTGAAGTGTCTGTATTTTTTTCTGGCTGGGGATTTGGTAGGAGGAAGAGATTAGTGCTGCTTTTTGAAACGGGTGTTATACATGCAAATACTGGAATGGCAGTTCCAGTGGAAATGGCTGGAAAACATACTGAATCTCTTGCTTACTCAGCTGCTTTATAAACTGTTTCTGGAACTCCTGTATTCAACTTTTCACTGCATTCTTCAAGCCCTTCTTTTACAGGATGGGTTTTTCCTGTTGAATTTGCCATGGTGGTGCTGGCTTTACCCCTACATCTTGTGAGTGTCTGTATTGGAGTCGCAGAACTTAGGAGCAAAGGTTTTAGTTTTGGATCTCTGCTCAGATATCCTATTTTATTTCTTCTGTTGTAACACTCTAGCATTTGCTCTCCAAGCAGATCTCTCACTGGCTTGAACAACACCTGAAAGTACTTGGCAGGTGTATATTTTATTAAGGCATGTGTCCACGAAAGAGAACAGCACACTGATTGCAGAATACTTGACTGAAAGACTTGGCTACCATCATTCAGAAACCTTGAATGTAGAGATGGCACTTAGTTGCTTCTGCTCATAGAGGAGTCTTTGTCTTCTTCCTGGTGCTGATTATTTACTCTGATTATTTGCAAAAGACATCTATCAATAGGGAGGAGTTATGAGCAACAGGTCTGCTTAGCTTTATAATGCTGGCTGACTTCTCAGGCCAGATTCTGTGCACTGGGGTTCTGTAGGTAACAGTACATGTCACTGTACAGGTATTTATTGGGTGTATTTTCAAAGGTGTCTGGCAGCTCCTGACTAGAAGGTACTAGGACTTCTACCTGAGAAGCAGCTTCCAAAAGATGTTCTTCTGATGGTAACCCTACTGCAAGTGACACCAGATGCTTTCCAACGTAACAGTTTTATTGCAGTTGAAACTAATCTGGTATTTGATGAGTAACCTTATTGTATCCAGCAGAACACTCGTTTAAAAACAGTGTGGCAGCTTGATAAATTAATGTTCCTTTTTAGCTCTTGCAGTAAGAAACACTCCCCTAATGAAACCTGTAAAGATCCACGATTTCTGTATGTTTTGGACGTTATACTTTGTAATCTTGTTCTAACACGCTCAGGGCTTTTCCCTTCGGTAAAAAAGCTGTTCCAAAAGACTGCAGTTTGCACCTAAAGCTGTACAGAATACCCACGTTGTGCTCAAGTGTCAAGATAATGAATGTGTGTTGCTTCTTGGCAGTAACACCTATGTGGTTACAGCTCCTCCTGGCTTCGGGAAGTGGAATTTTGCTGGCCTTGCTGGCTGGTTTATTATTCTGGAGGTTTGGGCCATTGGAGAAAGATTTACTTGTTCACCAAGGTTCTGGTAAACTGGAACTTCTGCCCAAGTGTGTGTGAGTTCACCAGCGGTTCCAGGCAGAACAAGCTCTTCTCTCTGGCAGGGTTCTTGCTGTGAAGGGCTAAAGCACAGCTTTAAAAGCAAGGAACTTGAATGTGAGGAACCCAAACCAAGCCATGCGGTGCCTGATGCCTTCCTGAACTCTATCCTGGCCTTTGCTCAGCGTAGCTGTTGTTCCTCAGCCTGTCCCCAGAGCAACTCTTCTCTTTCACATAGGAGTAAGTGGGCTGGGGGAAATAAATTTCAGTGCTTGTGATACTCTCCTTTAATTGTCTCATCCCTCAGTGGAGTTAAATAAAACCTCAGGCTGTCTGGATTATTTTGGAATAAGTTACTGAGGTAGAACGAAGTAGAGTGTTAGTTTTCCCTCTGGAGGTGCCAGAGGTCTTCTGTATACCAAAACAAATAACCAGGTTTGGTTGCTAGCCCTTCTGGTGACTGTGAATAGGGAAACAGAAAGCAGAAGACAAAGTCTGACTCTGTACATAGTAGTCCTTTTGTAATATGACTTGGATGGATGTGTAGTAGTACGTTCTGACTGCCAGGAACAGCCCTGTAATGCTGCTGCTACCTTCCAGGCTCTTTACATTGCAGATTTCTCAAGGATTTACTCGGTTAAATGTCCATGAAGGTTTTCCCCCTGCCTCAGGGCATTAGCCTCTACCTTGCAGCACTGGTTCAGCTTGGAAATGTTGAGACCTTTTCACAGAATACATTCTTCTTGCCGTGGGGCAGCTTGTATTTATATTTTTTTTCCTTTATCCCACCACTGCAAACCTGTTCAAATTGGTGCAACCATTTTGACATGATCAAATAGAGTAGCTATTGTATCTGAAGTCAAGTGTGCTTATAGCTGGTTTTTTTTTTTAGCTGTTCCAGTGCTAGGCTTTTATTTATAGTCATATTGAAGGTGGATACAACCCAGTTTATTGGTCTGAAAAAGAAAACTGTTTCACTATGCAGTTTCATCCTGCTAGTGTGTGTATCACTCCTCTAAAAATAGATCTGGAGCTTTTGGGAATGCAGGGCTATCTTTGCAGTAAAGTTCACTGCAGCTCTGTTTCTGGAAGAACACTTTCTCCCTGGTAAGGTATAATTGTCTGGTGATCCTGTGTTATGGTTAATGGGTTAAGACCTGTCCTGCCCATGACTTGCTGCAGGAAATCCATAAGGCTGGGTAATGCTGGCCTAGGGAGGTTTCTGAAAGCAGCAGGGCTTTCTGAATCATTCACCATTCTTACACAAAATTCTTCCCTTCCAGACCATTCTTACACACAATAATCAATGATAACTGCCCCTTGTTGCTAGGTGGTAGACTTCTTAACTTTCCAGTATGCCCAGATTTCACTTAGTGGATCATTCCACATCAGTCTTGGACCTTAAAGTCTGGTACCTTCCTGCTCCTAAGAAGAAAACTTGAAGAGAGTTTTCTGAAAGTATCAAAAAGGCCAAAATCCAAACCAGAACATAATCTCTTTAAGGCTGGAAAAGTTCAACGTTTACCTGTTGATTGAGTTGGGATTGCTGGGTTTCCTGTTCTCCTTTGTGATAGTGTTTCTTAGTGGTGTAGCAGCTGGAGTTGTAGTTGTAGACCAGGCTGTAATGAGTCTCCTTAATGGAAAATGAGTCGTTACAAGAGGACTCAGAAATCATAAAATACTGTGGAAAAAAAATATTGGCTGGCTTGATAGGCAGCAGGAGCAGCGAGTGACAACCTGGGGGTTGCCAGGGTTGGGTTGTGTCTGCTGTGCTAGGGGAAAGATCTGGATTATTTCCTGGCAGACATTCACAGAGCACTTCCTCAGAAGAGGAGCGGGCTCGAGAGCGCTTCCCGAGATGTGTTTTAATTAGCAGTGCCTGAGATGTAGGGAATCTCACTCCTCGGGAAACTCAGGGCTAGTAAACACTGTGCTGTGCTCAAAACCAGACCTGATATTGTAGCTGAACCCATATCAATGTTGTATAAAGTGAAAAGATTCCTCGCTTCCCTGATATTGGGCACCCCTTGTTCCCCTGCCCCAGCATAATACTGTCTTTTTAATTAATTTTGTCCCCTTCTCTGTCGTCTCAATAGTTCTTGTTCACTTTTGACTCGCTAAACCTTCCAGATTTTCTGTGGCATCGTTGTCTTGCTAGGTAATCTCATTTTGCAAGGTTGACTCTTTGCACTTGGTTGTAAAGCTGGTGCAAAACCACCCGACAGAGTGTTGGAAGCCTCTGGTGTGACATCTTTCCTTCTCACGCAGTTATAGGACACGGTCCCAGTTTCACACACTTTCCTACTTCGTGAAGGAACAGGATAGGAGTTAGAGCTCTCTACTAAATGCAGGGTTGTAGTGACACACAAATTGCTGAGTCATGATACAAGGAATTGATACTTTTGATGTGCTTTTGGTAACAAACACTTACATTTGAAGACGTGACATAAACGTAGAGCTCTTCCTGGAAAGGAGACGGGTCGACGTGGGGAAAGCTAAGTTACATCACTTGAGATACTGCTGGTCTCTGTATCCATAGTGATGACAGCAGAAAAACCTGCACGGAACGGTGCTGCCATCCCTGCAATTACTGTGTGCAAGCAGGAGGAGCAATGTGGGGCAGAAGATGCTGGTTGAGCTGTTCTAACTAAAACTCCCACTTGAAGACGTCGTCGTACAAAGAAAATCTGTGATGGGCACATTCAGGGGAGCATCCCAGGTTTGGAAACCAGCTGAAATGTACAAATACAAAGTTAATTATTCTTTTATTAATTATTATAATATAATATCGTATTATTATTCTTTTCTGATGCAAGTTGTGCATCCCCAAATTCTTCGTGGGTGAAGTACTAAGGTGGGTTGGGAGGGTTGCGTTCAATCAGAAGGCTCCTCTGTTTTTAAGTACAAAATTCTTCATTCAGATTCCTCCCCTGGTTTATATTTTGAAATGAAAGATTGAATCCCTAAATTTGCCTCTGGACTGTAAAATGTTTTTGTCAGGAAGAACCAATTTCTGTGTCATTTGGGTGAGCTGGGTGGTACTTGACGTGAAATTTGTTACTTCAGCATGGAATTTCTCTCCTCTCTATGTTGAAAAATAGCCTGACCTGCTACAGTGACACACAGAGTTAGTGCTTCTGGAGGGCAGAGTTGTCCAGTTCACCCCAAATTCTTCTAGAGGATTTCTGTGGGTTGTGTTTTTTTTCTCTAAGCTGCAGAAAAAGTGACACACTCCATAGGTTTCCTTCTGGCCTTATGACTTTGCCCACTGCTCTGTGGATTAGGAATCGGGAGAAAGCAGATGAGTGGATTTACTGAAATGGTGTTGGTGGGGCAGCAGGGTTAACCTCTCTCTCATTTAGGGTGGAAAAGAACCCTCGTGTCCTTTGAGCTGCTTCTGGTTCGCTCTGAGCTTGCAGTTTCCTGGTACAGAGAATTTGCGCGGGGAAATACAAAGCAGAAAGGATTTCAACTCCCAATTCCGTGACACGTTGTTAGCATATGCAGCCTGAAATCCCTTTGTACTGTCACAAACGCTTAGCTTGCAGATGGATGAAATCTATATTAACCGTACCAGAGCTGACACTGGAATCAGGACACGCCACAGTTCTTTAATTTGATCTCTTTCTGCGTATCAGCGGAGATGGGTGCGTTCAGAAGTTCTGAAACGCTGGCATCCTTCTGCAGTAGCTGGTTGATTTTTTTTTTGGTGCCAGAATGACTTTTAACATTTTCCAGCAAATTGAAGTTAACGTCCCCTCTGAACCTGATTAGATCTTGAACAGCTTGCGCTGGAAATGAGTCTCTTTGTAAGAATGATTGGAAATTGGAATAAGGTTTTTAATTTAGCCCTCGAGCTGTGTTCTCTCTCATTTATGCTTCAAGCTTAACCCAAACTTTCTGGGTTTTGAGGGTGAGTTTTAGGATATCTTCAGCAGTTCAGAGAGGGGAGGTGGGTGAACCCAATGTCGCATCAATATTTCGATGAACGTAATTTTTTTAATAAGAATGCCATGTGTGTTGTGCACATCATGGCAGAGATACTGTCCCAAGGCATTCTGAACAATGCAGTGTGCTGGGGGGGGACCTGACACTTCATACGTGATAACTGGAAAACTAGACCACGGCGTCAGTAAAAAATCATTTTATGATTCCTCGTGTCACTGAGGTTGAAAGTGCATGAAAGAACTGTCAGTTCAGTTCTAGATAATCTAGATAATCGCCGTGGCCGAGTTTCTGTGTTCTTACTCTTGGGGGGTTTGGTGGCATCTGACTTGGCCCAAGTTGGATCAGGAGCAGAGGAAGCTGGATAGGTTTGTTTTGGGTTTTTTTTGCTGGTCTTTTTCTGCTTTCGTGTTCCATGAATGGTCAGAAAAGGGAAAGCTTTTATGAGAATAGTCCTCAACCGATTTATCTGGGTTTGAAATGACAAAAGAGGTGAGCTGGCGTTGGTCACTTGGGTTTGCAGAACAGTGGGGTAACGAATAAAGGACAAAATCAGTGAAGAATTAAAGCTCAACAGTGGTTTTTTTTTTTTCTAGTTGTAGGCTTTATTATTGTTGCTGTGATTTTCTGCAGATTATGTTGTACAAAAGACTGAGGGTTTCCTGCCTCCCAGCACTCATTGCTGAGGCAGAAGCACAGATTTCTTTCGCCTGCTGCTTTGTGGTCTGGAATTCTTATCTTTGTGCAGAAAATATTTGTTCCCCGAGTCCAACCTACACGGGGCTGTGCTTATGTAATTAGGATCTCTGTGGCCCTTTTTTCTGTTTGCTCTGAAAGGATTACATCACGATTTTCTGGCAGTGCACCTTCCAGCTGACTTGCTGATAAGCTACACGTCAGCCGCGTGCGTATTCACCATGGTATTGCATTTTGTAGATCAGCAAAGCGAGTTCAAGGTGTAATTGGACAAGTGCATGCACTATATGGTCCCTTGGCATAGATGGGAGAAGCTCTTACTGAAATATTTGACCGTACTTCTCAAGTGAAACCACTATTTCTTAACATAAACAGCAGTGATAAACTTCAGAGTGGGTTTTTTTAATTGATGCATTTCGTATTGGAAAAATACACTTTCCCCCCCCCCAAAGAAGTCGTACCTGGTTACAAAACCATGATAGACTTAAAATCCATTCTCACTAGACCTGCAGCACTCTACTGAAATACTTACCAATAGAAGGTGAATGGGGGTTACTGAGGGACTTTTTAGCTGAGGAAGCCACGGGCGTGTTTAGCGAACACCGCTCGTCAGGCTGCTTTTCCCCGCCGCTGCCCTCGCGCTCGCCTCGTTGGTTCTCGGCAGGCCGCGGCCTTGGCACTGGGGTGACAAGATAAGATAAGAACCAGCTCCGGTCTGGCCCCAGGACTGTTTGGGTACCTCCAGCTCTGGCTGCCGAGCAGACGCGTCTCCTGGAACAGGCGTCGGCTTTTAGCCGCGGACCGGTGCGCGGGGCTCTGGCACGTCTTACCCGGCAGCTCTCTGTCGTTGGCTTCCCCTCTTTCTGTGGGTAATCTGTGTAAATGGAACCTCGAGACATTCGGGGTAGGGCTGTAAGCTGCTCGTTAGCTCGAGGCAGCAGGGCCTTGGACCCGTGCTCCGTTCTGACCTCTGCGTTGATCCGACCCGGGCTTGGCCGCAGGAGATGTAAAGGGTCCGTAGACTGCGTGTTGGCTTTGCTCTCCTTGTCCTTTCCCCCCCCGGAGTTCTGTCAGTATCGCGTGAAATAATAGTTCTTTGAGATTTGCCTCGAAAAGGGACAGCTGTGGCTTGTGTGGGAGGCGCGACCCGGGGTGGCGACTGCAGCGTTAACTGAAAACCGGCAACTCTCCGACGCGGTATCGAGACGCTGGAGCTGCCGGCATATCTGGTGTTGAGCTGCCACTTACCGTGGCATGAACCTGGAATCTTTCTGCGAGTAATTCCGGTGGTCTTAATCCGTTTCCCGCCTAGAGGCGGCCAGAAATAAGGCTTTCGATTGTGTCAAATTAACTTTTTCCCGTGCGTTAAATTGATTAAATAGAGCAGCAGATTAAGGCGAGAAATACCACCTTAAATTGCAGTTCAGGACTGATAGGATCTTAATGATGCCAAAGTGGCAGGTTTCAGCGGGCTGGCGGGGAGGAGGATCCCTTGCTCATCCCCGCCAGGCTCCTCGCTACCCCAGCAGAACCAAACCGCGCGGTTTGCTCGCTCGGCTGTTGGGAGCAGTGGCCCCGTTTGGAAGGAGCAGCAAGCAGGCTGGGGAAGCTGCACGCGTGTTGAGGTCTCTCAAGCCAACCGGGTCTCTCGTCTGCTCTCCGTGAGATCACGGTCGAACGTGTCGGGGGTTCGCCTTTTACAGCAGCCAGGCTGAGAGTCGCTTGCGATGGCTACGTGACAGAGCCAGTTAGGAGAAGGAAGCCTGTCTCATGTTGTGTGCTGAAATTCTGCTGTCTGCAGTCTTGTTCCCCTACTACCCCCTTTTTTTTTTCCCCCTTCATAGTCTAGTTTTTGTCAGTCATTTCTTTTTGTTTCTTTGTCCTAGTGTGTGTGTGTGTTTTGTTCCTTTTCTTTCTTTTTGCTATTTTTTTTCCTGCCTGTGGTTCCTCCCTCCCTCCCTTATCTTTTTTGCCATCTTAATTCATCCTCTGTCTCCCTTTCAGTCTGGGAAAATGTATAAAATGGGACAGAGAAGCAGAGGAGAAGCTGGGGAAAAGATTCTTCTGTATTTCTGTCGGTGCATCTGCCTTGGAGAGGAGGGAACTGACCTGACACAAATACTGCTATCATGAAACACAGCAAGAAAAATTATGTCACTTTAGATGAATACATAATATATAGCTCTACGACGACTCTTCTGCCCTTTCTGGATTTGGTGTCTTTATTTCTATTGCCCCTAAATTCCTATTGAAGACTCTGAGGTCAGCTCTTTATCTTTGTGTTGTAAGGATAATGCTGTATGCTTGTGTAATGATGGTGATCGGGGTGGTTTTGAGCCTTGCTCATTCTCATTGCCCCGTGTCTGCTCTGTTCTTTGACAAATCATTTAGTCAATCCAGATGCTTCTTGAAACAAGATTCCTATGTGACCTAGGTTTTGGAAAGGTTTCTTTTGGACTTTTTCTTCAAACCCCCCCCCCCAACAACCCAGTAGGATGACACTTGGCAGCATGTTGTGCTTGCAGACAGTACGGTGAGTTGGAAGCTCTGAAATCTGTGTCCCCAGTAAGAAGACCTGTAAGACTTGCAGTAACAACAAGATCACATTAAAGGCCTCATCCCTGTGCCCGTGGTGGTAAGTTTATTGGAAGTTTGTCTGGCTCACTGAGCATCCTGCCCTCAGTTCTCTTATTTCTTACATCAGTGAGATCCAGGACTGTCGTGTCTCGCTGGAGGACTGATTTCAGACTCAGGAGCTCTGGCTGCAAATGCCCTAAGCTGGCTGTTTGTGGAAATGCCCGTTTGTTGCAGAGGGATGTCAGGCTTTGCTTTGAGAACAAGCTCTAAAATTTTTCTCCATCCGTAGTGTCACTATTAGACTAAAAACCCAACAGTGTTCTTGTTAAAACCAGATTCCATCGTGGTTATTGGGGCAGAGTTCTGGGCAGAACAAAACTTCTGCAGCTGCTGTCATGCTCGCTTTGAATGCCTTGTTGTAATCCCATTGAGAGCAATAAAACCTTTTATTTTTTAGGCACTAAGTAAGTTAAGTCTTTTCAGCCTTTCCCCCCCCCCCTTTTTTTTTAGGTAAGTACAATGTATGTGCAAAGGTGCTAATCTTCTGTTAAACTTTTGACAAACTATTTTGTGTCTGTTCTTGACTGGAAAGCTGTCTAGAAATTTATTTTCTTCTCTCCCTCCTGCCTGCATTGATTATCTTCAACCTCCTTTCGCTTGTCTTGAATGTTGTGTAATTTCAAATGAGGGGGAAAAAAACCCAACAAAGCTTATAACTTTAATTCTAGCTTCTGAGCAACTGCTCTAACAATGAATCTGTGTGGGCCATAACCATGGAGACAGCGTGATTTTACAGTGCTGGAACACGAAGGGAAAGGACTCCCAGCTTTATCAGGATTTGGCTGAAGACAAAAAAATTAAAATATATCAACAAAAAACACCAAACAAAACCACACACCCCTGAAACTTGCAAAGTACTGCTCTGATATGCCAGAAAAAAAAGAAGAAACCTTGAGGTGTTTTGGGTTTTTTTGTTTGTTTTTTACGTTGTTAATCTGTAACTCAATCTCTTAAGCTAGTTATCCTTTTAAAAGCAAACCAAAAACCCCAACCCCTCCCCTAAAAAAAGAAATATCACTGAAGAAGGAAGTTTTCTCTTACGTTGTGGTCTAGGATGTGTAGCTTTATTTGGGTTTTTTTTTTGTGGGGTATTTTGGTATGTGGTTTTTTTGTGTGTGTGTGGTTTTTTGTGTGGGTTTTTTTGGTTTTTTTTGGTGGTTTTTTGTTTTGTTGTTGGTTGGTTGGTTTGGTTTGCGTTTGGTTTCTTTTTTTTTTAGTATTTTTCCTAAAGTACTTTCTCCTGATTGTCTCCCATTCTTGGTGGTGTCCTCAATATTCGTTTCTGTACCTGGAAGACCATTTATTCTGAATACCAAAGTTTGGGAAACATCTGTGTGCTTGTTGCTGGGTTCCTGTCCCACCAGGAGTGCAAAGCAGCTTTCCTGACTTGTGGTGCTAACTTGTATTTGTGTCCAGGACCTAGAGCATCCTGTTGCCTTCTGAAGACGTGGGTGACTCGTGGTGGCACCCTTCACGTCACGAGTCCCTGATGGCAAAGGACAAGGGGAATTCAGTGATAAGGAGCAATGTCCAAACAGTGGGCTTTTTTGTGAAAAAGATTGCACTAAACCTCTCATTTTGGAGAGCAAGCCCCATGTAGTAGGGATGGGGGGGTTAGTTAGACACGTGTAGGGTGCACGTCTGCAGCTTCCCCCAGCCTGCCCCAGGGCCTGAGGTGTTAGGTTTGGGAAATGTCACAATATTTCCATCAGGATTACGCAGTCACGGGTCCCAGTGCTGGAGGTATTCTGGATGGGTCTGAACCAGTGCCAGCACACAGATGTCCCTCCTTAAAACATCTTAAGGGGTTGTAAAATTTCTTGGTGACTCCTTTTGCTATAAGCCATTAAAGGATAAATACATTCCTATAATGTAGCTGACCTTCTTAAACCAGCCCTTTGATGGGGTGGGTTTTGCTACAGGTTACAGCTAAAGCTCCTGACTGTCCTGCATCTTCACAGAGCCATGACTGGAGTTCTAGAGCACAAGAATCAAAGAGTCATTTAGGTTGGGAAAGACCCTTAAGATCCAGCCCAGCAGTTAGCCCAGCGCTGTCGTGTCACCACTAAACCACATCCCTCAGCACCACAGCTATGCAGCTTTTAAATCTCTCCAGGGATGGAGACTCCATCACTGCCCTGGGCAGCCTGTTCCAGGGCTTGACAGCACTTTTGGGGAATAAATTTTTCGTAATATCCAACCTAAACCTCCCCTGGAGCAATGCGAGTCTGATTCCTCTTGTCCTAACACTTGTTAGTTGGGAGAAGAGACCAACCCCAACCTGGCTGCCACCTCCTTGATAACAAGGAGAGGAGACCTCCTCTCTCAACAGAGAGGAGGTCTCTTGAGCCTCCTTTTCTCCAGCCTAAACAACCCCAGTCCTCTCAGCCACTCCTCACAAGACTTGTTCTCTAGACCCTTCATCAGCTTTGTGGCCCATCTTTAGACACCCTCCAGCACCTCAGTCTCCTTGGAGTGAGGGGCACGTAACTTGTACAGAGTATCTGTGGTGTGGTTTCCCTAGGACCAAGGACAGGGAGATGATCCCTGCTTTGTCCTGCTGGCCCCACCGTTCCTGATACTAAGAGATGGTGCTGGAGGAGCCCAGGGATCCAGCCGTGTGCCTCGGTGGCAGCAGCAGGTGCTGAGTACATCCACTTTGTGTGCTTGGCCCTTTATTTCCATGGCATCCCCCTGTGCCAGGAGTGCCAGCTGCTACCTCCCTGACTTACTCTTGTCATCCTCCCTTTGTCAGCTTGCTGTGACTCTGACAACTGCCACGGGACTTGCTGATGGTACCTGCCTCTCTGCCCTGCTCTGGCAGGAACTTCAGGAAGCTCACTGCCAGTAGTGAAGAGAGGCACTCTTACTGGTTTGAAGCTGACCTCCTCAGCTGTCTTCTTTGACTCGTACTGGCAGGACTTGATGAACAGTGATGCTGCATTGATTGGCTTTTCCATTCCCCCCGTGGTCATTGTGAGCCTTGGGCCCTTCCAGCTGAGAGCTCCCAGGTTTTGTAGTCTGGTCTTACGTGGTCATCGCTTGCTCACTTCAGCTGCCCTGCTCTAGACCTTCTCTAACTCTGCTTTGTATTCCTTTACGGGGAGAGACCAGAATGTGGAGCAGCACTGGGAGAGCCCCAGACTGGGCCCAGCAGCAGATGGGAGCTGTGTTCAGGAGCTGGGTTCTGGTGCTGGACTCAGGAACACAGACCAGGATCAAAGGCAGAAGGGACAGAGTCCTCCTTGGGTGCTGGCCAGTGAAGAAGAAGAAGCCAGAAGAGAACCTAAGCCCAGCCGAGCAGGACTTGACCCTCCTGATCCCTCAGCTTTATACTGAATATGATGTATATGGGCTGGGATCCCTGGCTGGTCAGTTTGGGGTCCCCTTTCCCTTTCTGCAGCCCCCCGGGTACTGACTCTGCCCATGGGGTGTTCACTCAAACCAAGACAGCTCCACATTACAGCAATACTAAAAGTTTATATGAGAAGCCATACCTTTTTGTAGCTGTCCAAAAATATTTATTTCCCTGTTGGATTAATCCCACAAATGGCACAAAACACGTCCCCTTCCATCATTCTCTGTCCCAGCATTGCTGACTGTTTAATTTGGTTCAGACAAACCACAAAATTTTAAGGCTGAATTGCTGAGACTCTGGAGTCTTCATTTCATACTCAGGTGGAGCCCTGGCAAGCAACGAAAATGAGAGGAACTTAATGTTGTTATACTGGGCGTTGCTGTATTTACTCTGTCACTTGTTGTATCAGGACATTTTCTGTAAATTGCACTGGGGAGAAGTAAACCAAACACAATCAAGATACCATCAATCAATCCCTTCGAAGATTTTGACTACAAAGAGCAATGTTTGTACTTAAAATACACCAAAACTTGTTTCCTTCCCATTATCTGCATGCAGGTGGTCCTGTCTTGTTTTGAAGTGATGACAAGAGAAACGATTAAAACCAATTTCAAGAAACATTCTTTAACTAGGAAAATGAAATAAAAAACCAGTTCCATTGTGTTGTGTTTTCTGGTATTGCTGAACTCTAACAGGCACTACACAGGGGAGCTGCAAAAGGGGAATGGTCTCATATTAAAGTGAGACTTCTACTAATGTGTTTGTTCATGGCAGACAGGTGACAATGAAGGGGGAAAAAGAAATCCAGAGAACATGCAAAAACAAATGGTTGGGCCAAGTGTAATGAACAGCCTCTTTTCAGCCTGATCCTGAAATGACACCTTGGTTGATTTGACTTCATCTGGTTAATAATTTCCTTTCATATCTAACAGATAGCTCAATACTTGATGGATTCTGTGCTTCCAGAATTAGGAAATACGGTCCAGATCCAGGAACAAATTCAGGCATCCGAGTTGATTTTGTGCCCAAAATCATCCTCAGTAGGGAAGGACCATCAAACCTATATCAGTTTAAGCATGTGCTTTTACCTTACAAAACTCAAATGGACCTGGCCACCTGGAAATAGAACTGGAACACATGTGAAATAAGCACAGTTTCACATATTTTTCATTACTAAAGAATGGTGAGCACAAAAGCCCTGTGGACTTCTTTCCCTCCCAAAAACCCTATACTGCAACAAGTAGTTCACCATCATATTAATGGAGTCAGTGCTGTAGAAGGTGCTGATGAATGTTAGCCCCATGGTCCTCAGCCTGTTAGTAGCACCACAGTAGTTTATCTCAGCCCAAACCAATAATTTTATGGCTGGCTATTTATGGCAAGGCACATTAAAATCTCATTCCTCTCGTGATCTTCTGGAATGGCTCCATCTCTCAGGTTTCTGTCTATAAAATACACTATCATTTCTATACCCTGCAGCGGTATTTTAGAGTAATCATATCAAAGACTGGGGCACTCCACAGTGTTAGTCCATGGATGGATTACGAATAAATACTGCAATGATTAGCACAAAATCTAATCTATGGTTTTTTGTTAGGGCTCTGAGGCCACTCACAGACTTCAGCTATGGCCTCTCTTCTTTCCCATCTCAGCTCGTGGCTCTGGAGCCCATTTCAGCCTCCCTGGGTTGTCAGTCCCTGCCTCAGTGACACCACAGGACATTGGTCTCCAGAACCCTTCCCGGTCTGGCCATGGAACCCACCAGGCCATTCCCATCAGTGGGCCAACATTCTGTCCTGGCTTCAGCCTGTCCCCATCCCTGTCTCCATGGCCCCCAGCCCCAGGGAACAGCCAGCCTCCATAGTATCCTGGCACTTCTGGAGTTAGACCACAAACATCATAAATGCTGAATCTGCATTTAAAAATAACTCCATTTTAAACAGAAATTGTTTTCCTGTTGCATAAATTGTGATAGTTAACTATCTCCAGTCGTTGTTTCAATAGACCCTTTTATTTTTCATGAAGATGTTTAGCTTAGGCAAGTCTGTGCTTCTGGAAAGGAGTATTAGCTCAATTTCCTGGGCAGGGCTCCTCTGCATTGTGCTTTACACAGTGGCCAAAAGCAAGTATTTCAAAATCCTGAGGCAAGCCTTGGACTTGCCAAAGCCTGATGCAGCACGAGGTTGGAGGGGTCTTCCTGTCACAGCAGTGGAATTCATAGTATCTCTCTCCAGAGTGTTTTTTTTTGATATCTAGCAAAGCTTGAGTTTGTGTCACATCCTTTCGTATGACATTGTACAAGTTGAAGTTGTGTTAACAGCTTCTCTTTTCGAAGTACCTGCAAGGTCCTGCTTAAGAAACCCTAAGGTTCACTTAGGGAACTCTATCTAACACCTTTGTCAAAGGTCTTTTTGGTTGGACATTAAGACTGTTCAAGAGACATTTAGGGTAAATTTAAATATGCACAAAAGTTGTATGATTGCACAAGCAGCACTTCTTTAAGGCCCAACATGAAATAGATGTGCAAGGCTCTCACCTTGGAAGCAGTAGGAGCACTCCAGCTATCGTTCCCAGCTTTCTCCTTTCTGTTTTGGTAGTTTGCTTCATTTCTTTCCTAAAAAAAACTATGAATATTCTTGCAGATTTGCAGGAACACAACTTTTTGCAACGCATCAAACAGCGTGACCCTTGGAAAAGCAGGATGAGGCTGCAGTACAGCCAGGGGAGAGTGCCAGAGGTCAGACAGTAGTGAAACACAGACCAGAACGGCCAATTCCGTGATTGTCGCTTCAAAACTACTTAGTTTTAAGGTTGTCTTAAACTGCTACCCAGAATTTATGGTTTCCTTCAAGTTTACTGAAATGACAAACTAAAGGAAACAAACGTATATATACAAAACAAATAAAAACTCTTTTTTCTTCTTACACAGTTTGTTTCACAATAGCAGACACTGGAGATTTTGTGGCAAATGCCAGACAAGTAGTTGTAATTTGGGGGATGATTGACCAATCAGCTAACTCTAATGGTGCATATGCGGGATTGGTATCATTTTCTATTTTCTTTTGCAGGGTGAATCTGGATGATTCACAAGCACATCTACACTACAGATGGCTTCTCAAATAAGTTATTGATTTATCTGAACCCGGTATTTCTCACATTCCTGTCCATGGTGAGCATTTTGAATTTAAAACTCTGACCAGAACAATGTCTGCAGATAGTTGGAAATTTGCAATTGCTCCAAGTGATAAATTCTCCCAGTGACATTTTAGATCAGTGGCTGAGTCAGTGATTTGGTGGCATGTAACTGTGAATCCTTAAGCTATTCTCCCCTGGAAATGATACTTCCAAGAACAGTATTTTTTATCACTTTCATCTCCTCAGATTGCCTGCAGCAATGGCTGACTCAGTTATCTATTAGTAAGCTGAACTCTAATGAAGCTGAATGAAGGGACATTCTGTTGGACCTGTTTGCATGCCAATGCTGAATTTCACTTATTACTGTACTGAAAGCATATTGTCTTACCGTATTTGTTGCTCTGAGGCTGTACTTTAGAGAAGCTCAGGTACTGAAGCCTTCTGGAAAAAAATCCAGTTCTAAATTTAACTACTAAATAAATCAGTTGGACATAGATAAAGTTACTGTCCAACAATATGATAAGTCTTCATCTGATATGCAGCCCTCTTTACAGTACAGCACATAGTTTTTATTTCAAAGGATAATTAGGGATAGGTTCTCAGTTTCACTGTAATTCAATATAAACAGTGCTTTTGTTTCAAACAGTATTGCATTGCATCAGGTATGATTGTTAAAAACAATGTTTTCTGGTATACATCAACAAAAGCTCTTCTAGCTTAAGAAACTGGCTTATTGAAATAAGAAATAAATACCTTCCTCCCCCCCCCAGTTTTTCAAAAGTGATGTTTTGTATTATAAGTCTTCTCGTGCTGTCAAGAAGACTACTAGAAAAGGCATGCTGAAAGGTCACAACCTGGTGTTCCAGAAAACAACATTAGATTATGTATCTGCACGTTTGGTGATGATACCAAATGTGGAGGAGTGGCTGATAACACCAGAAGTCTGTGCTGCCATCCAGCGAGAGCTGGACAGGCTGGAGAGCTGGGCTGAGGGAAATCTAACCAAGTTCAATAAGGGCAAGTGTAGAGGCCTGCCCCTGGGGAGGAATAACCCCATGGACCAGTACAGGTGAGGGGTAGACCCACTGGAAAGCAGCTCCATGGAGAGGGACCTTGGAGTACTGGTGGACAATAAGTTCTCCATGGGCCAGCAATGGGCCCTTGTGGCCAGGAAGGCCAATGGGCTCCTGGGGGACATAAAGAAGAGTGTGGCCAGCAGGTCAAGGGAGGTTCTTTTCCCCCTCTGTCCCAGTGAGACCACATCTGGAGTATTGTGTGCAGTTCTGGTCTCCTTGGTTCAAGAGGGACAGGGAAATACCAGAGAGAGTCCAAGGGAGGCTACAAGGATGATGAAGGGACTGGAACATCTCTTTGATGAGGAAAAGCTGAGAGCCCGGGGGCGGTTTGGCCTGGAGAAGAG
>WTSP01025498.1:0-27221 GCA_025331215.1 Actenoides lindsayi | reverse complement strand
GCCACTGCCTGTGCCAACTGCTGCTGCTGCAGCCAGGGCAGGGGGGAGAAGAGCTGAGCTGGGGAGGAGAAGCACTGAACAGAATTCTGTTCTCAGTCAAACCAGGACATATGTTTAAGTACCATGTTTTCAGCACCCTTCCTAGTGATACACAGTGATTTACTGCCTTTTTTTGGTCAGCTACTGCACTTTGAGCCAATGATTTCAGAGACAAGAGTGACTCAGCCTTCCTCCCGCAGCTGGAACTGGAGAAAGTGCAAGTATTAAGTGGTTAAGGAGGGTATTGCTCAGAATATTTTTCCCCTAGATGCATTACATCACATCTATACGTTGAAGTGTATCTCCTGTCTTATAGTAACTTGCTTCATTTTGTGAGATCCTTCTGGGGTTTTTTTTCCTCCCATTTGTGTGCTTTTTGCCTGCCCTAGGAGCCGAATACCATCCATGGACTTGGAGATTTCATGTGCCCAGTTTTTTGATGCTGAGTAAAACCAAACCTTGAAGACCCTTCTCCAGTCTCTTCTCTGTCTGCACCTCTCTTTCCTATAGGTAAAA
Source organism: Actenoides lindsayi (assembly GCA_025331215.1). Classification (NCBI taxonomy): domain Eukaryota; kingdom Metazoa; phylum Chordata; class Aves; order Coraciiformes; family Alcedinidae; genus Actenoides; species Actenoides lindsayi. Next base: position 26,666 of record WTSP01025498.1, on the reverse strand, counting down.
GGTGTATGTGCTACTTGTGTAGGTATCGAGAATAAATGATTTATCTGAGTTGCTTGCTTAGTGCATGTTCTGTGAGTCAGTGTGTAGGGGATTGATCCCACCTGCCCTGAGCAATGAGTTAGTGATTTTTCTTGCTCTTCTTATCCTCCTCGAATGTAACTTCCACCAGAACTTTGTCATTTACTCTCTGACTGTTCAGTATGCCTGACCTAAAATTTGTCTACCGTGGCTGGATAGATAACTTTGTGGCCGTGTTCATAATGTGGTGTAAGTGAATTTGAAGTTTCCAGGTGTGTGTCCTCCCAGTTCAGGGCAGAGATGAAGGAAAACACGTGTGGATTGCTTTCAGCATCTTAAACAGCATTTGGCTTTTTTCCATTTCAAAACCTAGCATTTAAGAACCGTAAGCAGAGTGATTTAAGAAGAATTTCTCTCAGAGAGCAAGTAGTGATTAGAAACTCTTGAAAGATTATTTCTCTTATTATATGTATTATTATTATTATTATTTTATTTTCATTATTATTTTTTAGAACCTCTGAGGAGTCTAAATATTGCTTTTGTTTTTAAATCACAGCGGGTGAGAAGCAGAAGGCAAGGATAAAGAGAAGACTGGGGGCAGCTGAGGAACATACAACAGTTAATTAACTACTGGTTTGTCAATTTGTTGTCAGTGCTGGAAGCAAATACAAGCTGAACAGGTTCCTGAGGTACAGGACGAGGTAGCTGACACTGACACTTGTTCTGCTGTAATCACATGATGTTCATGTGTGTTTAAAGCTCTCAGAGGTACGTCAGGTACGGTGGTGATCACACTGTGCCTACTACTTACCAACCAAACATGTAATGTGAAAAACCCCCATTCTGTGCAGTACTCCAGTCACTCCTCTAATTTCTCCTTGCCTTAATTTTGTGCTGCTTTTGTGTTTCAGAGGCAGCACCTTGCATTAAAACTAATGACTGGTTCAAAAATGCACCATAGGCCACGCAGGTTTCCCAAGGAAGGTCTGAGAGCAGTTCATTCTGGGCTGCTTGCTACTTAACCTTTTCAAAGGCATAAATGAAAGCATTAAATCAGTACTGCTGGTACTTGCAGTCGAAGCAAAGATTTAAACAGAGATAATAAAGGACTGCAGTGCAATGTGGATCTCCTGTGAGGTAGGGTTATAACCAAAAAAAAAAAAGAAATCCTGGCAAGTTTTGTGGCTGGAAGTGTCTGTGCTGCCATTGTCCCACTCCATCTCTCCCCAGGTTTGCAGTGAACCCTGGGGATTTGGCTGCTGCTGTGCCTAAGGCAGATGGAAGGAAAATGGTGATAGGGGAAAAAATTCTAAGTAAGCAAATGATTATTTTTAGTGCTGTTGGGATTGACGTGTGAATACTGGGTCAGGTATTGGGGTGTGCAAGCCAGGAATAGTTTGGGCATTTAAGGACTTAGAAGGATGATCAAAGGTTTAGAAAAACTGGTGTTTATAGCGAGCCACTTCTGCCTCTCATTCTGCACAGCTAATAGGAGATTTTATTGAGTTGTTCTTTTAAATTGCCTTAGTGGGGAATGCTACAGTAAAGGGCTGTTAACATTCAGCTCTGCAGATCACTAAATTAGAAGTAGATCAGATTTAGGTTAGAAATAAGGGATGCACTTTTAAGGACAAAGGAAAAAACAAATGCATACGTACATATAGAACAATCTGATTGGTGGTTTATGCAGTCTTTCAATCATATTGTAAAACTTCTTAACAGCTTTCCCTCAGTGGGTGAGCTGTCAGAAGGGATTTATGGTATATCCAAAGGCTTTGCTTGATATGATGATCATGGATAAATCCCTGAGTTGCTCAACAAATGTAATTTTACAAAGCAGTTCTTTTGAAAGGTGACTTTTGTTTCCTGCTCACTTATTTGCTTCTTAAAAAAAAAGGAAAATATTTTGAACATAGACAATGGGATCTCACATTAAAGATCAGAGGAACATCCAGCTGCCTTTTTAGCCTGCCAGAGAATAACAGGAATAGACTTCCAGGCTGGTGAATCCAGCCTCTAGGACAACACCCTTCAGCATCAGTCACACAAGGGCTAAAAGCTGAGCACACTTGATGATTTTGGTACCAGTGGATAATTAGGAAAATTGCATCTTATATTGAGTCTGTGATACTCCATGTTCACTTGGAAGGATTGCTGCTGAATGACATGTGCTGCTCAGCTTCCTGGAGACTCCAGGAGTCCTGGAGACTCCTCGTGTGCTGGGAGCCTTTGCTCCTCTCTGGAATGAGAGGCTGGTTCATGAACTAAATATTTGAATTCATTTCAAGGGAATACTCTTAGGTTAGAGCCAGTCTGTTCCTGCTACAGGAGAAGAGGATTAAATATCTTGTGGTTTGCTGCCTACCACAGCTCTGGAAGGAGATCAGTGCTGCAGATGGGGTGAGAGTCTGAGCCTCTGTACTTGTCCATGGAGCCGTATTCTCATTTTACCTTGAGGTAGGAAAATGGCACAAAATATCCCCGTTTCAATGATTAGATGTTACTTTTGGAAAGAAGATTTAAAGTTGCGGCTCCATTTCCGAGAAAACATTCTGAGGGAACTGCAATGCAGGATGCATAGTTTGATAAAAACAAATACAGTCTTAAAGATACCAGGTACCCAAGGCATCCGTGAATCAAAGAAAAAACCATTTGTGATGGGATCTATAAAGCCTGCTTGAGGACTCTACGGCCCCAAACCATCTTGGTAGGAAAAGAAGCAATAGTAGTATTCACTCTTTAAAGTACAGTCTATTTTTCGTTCCTCGGTGAAGTCATACAGATAATTGGTTTACTTTGCAAATTTTCTTTGGCTGAGGAACTTTTTAATTTTGTAGCACCTCTAATGGCAGGTCACCTTCTTTCCTGTTCTGTTGTTGCCATCTATGTGTGGTATTACAGATACCTTGGTTGGGAAGGAGGTCTTGAGACCACCTGCTCCATCCTCCCTGTATCTATTTGGGATAAAACCCATTTTCCTTGAGAACTGATGAACTTTTACATAGAAGTTTGTAAAGAATATGATCCAAAAATTTTCTTTATGCCTGTTCAAGCTGACAGATGTGTAAGAATATAAATGCAGAACATGCCTGAACCCTTGGATGTGTCAGTGGGAGGAGGAGTGTAAGAAATGTCATTAATTTTTTTATTCCACTGTGCAGAACTACTTTGGAACAGATAGGAAGCATAAGATTAGGACTAGGATCCTAGCTTGTGTTTTTTCCTCTTCACATCTCAGCACTGAGTGACTTTCTCCTACACAGAGGTCTGCATGCTATAATGTGCTTCAAAAATGGGAAAGTTTTGCTCAGCAAAGGTTGTGAACAAGATCTGAAATACCCAGTAGCTGCCTCAGTGTGTAGTCTGCTCAGGGAATGAAGTTTTTCAAATGTTGCCAGAATGTACTATTCTTGTGACAATGTTAGAAGTTAAATGAAAAACTGTACTTGGAAAATAAAGTTTCAAGCCAGAAAAGATGAGAGCACGAGCTGGGGAGACTGTGCAAAGCCAAGGGTGAGAAATATCACTGGAGTTCTTGATGTGACTCTGCAGCTAATAGAAACACGTGAAGGTAGCAAACGTTTCACTTGCTGTTGTGGTGTCTGGATACACACAAAAAAATGGCATTATTACTTCTATTTTTGGAGTCATGACAGCGTTTGCTTCATTTATGCTGGTTTGAGGTGGTATTTCTGTAGTGGTTGGTGTTTGCCAGAATTAAGGTGCATTAGCCTATAGAGGACCTTGTGCTTAATGCAAATCTTTGAAAACTCCGACACAAGTAAGTTGTGTTTATGGAGTTTTGAGTAGACTGACCTTCAGGCTTCAACTTCTTTGGTCTTCTTTTTAAATCTAGAGTATGTCAGTCACAGGAAACAGTCTCTCTGGTACTTAACTGCATCAGAAGAACCTGTCTTTGCAGGAGGCTGTTCAGGAGGCTTGTTCCAGAGGTGTCACATCTCTTCAGTTAACTCACTTACGGAACTGATTTGCAGTGGAACGTGGAATGGAAGCAATCACAGCGTTTGACTCCAGTGTAGTCACGGTGCTGATCTTGTAGTTACCCCATTTGGGTAGGTCCCAGGGCAGCAGTGGGATCTCTGTGAATGCTGGTGCCTGTGAGGGGAGAGATCTCAGTGGAAACAACAGCTCAGGGGTTGGGGACGGACATTAGAATATGCTCATGGCTTTTTTTTAAGTTAAAAACAATGTGCGTGTCTTAGCTGCAGAGCTTTCCCTGGAGGGGTTTGAAATTGCATGGCTAAATTCCTGGAATGGAAATGAAGGTTTTCTGGCTGTGTGTGTACGATAAGGTATTTTTCTGGTGGTTATGTTTACCGTTACTTTCTTGAAATCTTCTGTGCAGGCACCTTGACCCAAGCCACCTGCTTCAAGGGTAATAACCGCCGTGATGAAACGCATCCAGCACATCAACAATTAGAAGAAGGTTTTAAATGCCGCTCGTCATTTTTCACAGTCCCTTAAATTTGTCAGTATTTAATTATGAATTCAATTTAGGGATCAGTTTCTGTCACTGGAGGAAAAGCAGTGTAAAATACCACGTTTTCTACTCGGTGGTTTTGGTTGTGTCGCTGCAGTCGTTTGTATCGTATGTCCTAGTGACAGGCAGGAATAGTGATGTTACTTTACGAATGAAGTACACGGAAACTGTTGAACATATAGAACCAGAACAAACAAAAATACAACATTTCTCTTCGTTGAACATGCCAAATGAATTGCCACAGTAACATATATTTCTGATGGAAGAAAGCTCTGTTACACACGTGCTGATCTTGGTTCCCTGCAGGACGCGACTTCGAGGTTTTTCCTTTCCCTTTTCTTCCTGCCTGGCTTTCTCCCATCTCCAGGCATTTCTTGTTACATAAGATGGCTTTGTTCACGAGCAAAGAGAATGACGAGCATCTTCCAAATGTACCTTGTTATCTTTTTAGACTTTGTATGTTCTACCTGAAGAAAACAGGCAGGATCTTTGCTGGTTTTGTGGTGCCCTCTCGCTGGTTTCTTTTCCTGTTGCGAGTGCGGTTCAGCTTTGTGTGTTGCTGTTTCCCTGTCTCCTCAGAGTGCTACAGATCATTTTTGAAACGTTTAGTGAGCCGCCTTTCAATTTCAGATATAATTCTCTTTAGTATTCAAGTTTTATCATGTTTTGCAGCCACAGTGATGGATTGTAAATGAAAGCAAGCACGACGTTTAGAGGCTGTCGGTGACAGCGGGGCTAATAAACATATTTAAGCCTTGTTATTTCTTCTAATAGGTAGCAAAGCAGTGACCATCTGCCCTGATAATCTCAGAATCTATTGCAGTTGCTACACCAGTGATTAAAGTTCACTTTCCACGTGGATTTTGTACCCAGTGTGACGATTTTATTACTCAACCTTGCTGTCTCCTATTAACCAAATGAGTGTGCAAACCTTTCCCTTGGGTTCAGTTTCTTACCCATTTGTTTTGCTAGCTCCCCTTTCTTGTCCCCCCCATATTTGTATCGTATTTATTTCAGCTTTTATCAACCCCCTGATGTGTGTCCCCAGTTCTCATCCTCACGGACTCCGAGTACTTCTTGCTTTCCAGTTCTTTTCGGGTTCTAGTTTCTGTTCTGAACTCTTGATTGGCACCTCGCGTCCCGGTTATGATCACGTGTGCTGAGATGACAAGTAGGTGTGTGAAAAGCAGGCAGAAGGCCTATAATGAGTTATAACTTATATAATTACCTATTTAGGAAAAAATAATGCATAAGCATTTATACCCAGCTTTCCTCAGGGGATGATTTTTCATATGATCTATTTAGACTCTGAGACAGTGGCTCTTGTAAAGTTGGCTGGAGCTCAAGACAGCCTTGGTGTTTACTGTAGAAATGGTCAGCAATCCTATCTTGTGTCCCTCAGTGACAAAAATCAGCCTTCTTTCTTTTAATACTATTTTTTGTTGTTCCATACTTAAGCGTCTGCAAGCTCGACTGCCTTTACCTGTGAAGAGAACCTTATTGTACGTTTGCTTTAGTCTTAAACCTTCACAGAAGAGACAAACCCTGACACTTTGAGCTCAGGGTAGGTGCTGACGGTGAAACCTGTGTGTAACCCTTGGTGTGTGGTGACCTGTCTCCTGCTGCACTCATTACACTCAGTGCCTAGCAGCATAAACTTGGTCCTGCAGTTAGCTGAGCAAAACCTAATCTTGTTAATGAACAGGGTGAGACAAGGAAGATGCTTTTGATTTGCACGTGGCATGCCTAGCAGCTACCAAATCGCTCCAGGTAACGTGCTTTTAATTAAAAGCACAGCCTGGCAGAAAGAACCACCAGGCCAGTGGAATTTTAGAGCTGTTTTTCCTTCTGTTTCTAAATGTGCTTCTTTATTGTTACAGATATTTCAAGACCTTCCTTGCCAGCAGGTAAGTTCTCTTCTTTCATGTCTCGATGTGACAGCAGGCAGCTTTTAAGGGCTTGCTTGCAGTACAGTCATGCTTTTACATAATCAGAATATTGGTTCTTATTGGTGCTGGCACGGTACTTGATCGTGGGGATCTGAGGTCAAAACAAAACCTGGTGAGGTACAGGGTTTTTTTTACATTTAAGTAGTGTATTTTGACAGGGGGAGGAGGTAACCGAGGTATTTATGTGCAGTTGTTAAATGTGTGTGATATAGTTCATGCTTAAAGTGACCAGGCACAGCGTGTGATACAGCTGTCAGCAGAACAGAGTAGGAGCAGCCACAGATAGTAGCAGTGGTGAATCAGAGGGACAATGTGCAAGGAAACGTAGATGGGTGGGTTATGGCTGGAAGGAACCTGCCCAGGTGGCTGTGGGGAAGGTGACAGACACAGTCAATTGGCTGGGGTCACGGGTGACTTGTGCCAGAGCTGGAAATAGCCCTCTGCTCTGGTGGACCCTGTGTCTTCTACCAGCGGTGTTAAAAACTGAAAAAAAAACCCTAACAAAACAATGACAAGAAAAAGCACCTAAAAATGAACCCCACTGGAAAAAAAAAATCGACCCAAATGACCTGATTTTTAAAAACTGCATTTTTTGATTTATTGCTTGATAGGTTTGGTCTTTAACCAAGTCTTAAGCTTTATAAATTCATCCGTGCCGTGGGCTCCAGCTGGGATGTAGAGCTCAGAATGATGGTATCTTCTGTTGCCTAGCACTTTGCCCATCTATTCACCCTTTGTAATGGGAATTCTGGAATCGTAACTGCACTTGTATTCCAGGTTGAGCAAGGGATTGTGTGTTTGTTAGCAGGCCTGCTGCCTTTTGTCCTTACTCTGCCTTGATTTTGCTCGTGTGTCCGTTCTTTTGCTGCTTCTTACGGAGATGTGCTTCGATTCTGTCCACAAAATGTCTTTATCTGAAGCACAATGGTACTTGGTCAATATGAACTCCAGAGGTAGATGCTCTTTCTCGTTTTAATCAGCTGGCAATTTCAATTAAAAGCTTGATAGCTGATACATGGTAGTTTTTTTTCCACAAGAACTTCAGAGTGGCTGTTCTGGAAAAAAAATCATATTTGCTTGAAGCAGCGAAGAGAGCTCTGAATGTCTTCTTTAAAAGAAAACTTTCACAGCTTTAAGATTATTTTGAGTGCTGAGAGCAATTGTCAGGAAGACAAATGCTTGTGGAGAATATTGGAAAAATAAATGCCTGGTGTTGAGGTCAGGCTGACAGGAAGATAAGGGTTGTGTTTTTCAGCAGCTTTTGGAACGGGGATGCGTGATGAAACTTCTCCCCAGGTTCCATTTGGGACTCGAAGAGTTTGTCTGGTGAATCTGAGTCACAATGAGATTAATTTCAATTTGGGTATATGTGTGGGAGTGTCCTAATTGTACTTTTGAGCTGTGTCATTGAAGTACTCATAGAGGGCAAAAATTTGCCCAAGATTTTGAAATAGGAACCCTTTTCCATGGTATGGCAAGAGGCCTTTAGAGAAGGTAGAAAAGCTGCACACCACAGCTCATCTACAGCAAGGATTTGACAGTGTCCACTGGTAAGGGAACTAAGGAAACCTGCTTTAAAAAATGCTTTAAAATACTGTCAGAAGAGAAGGAATTTTCCAATGGAGTCCCACCAAGGTCTGACTTGTCCTGTGGTATTACAGTATTTTCATTAATGACCATAACGATGGACTGCACGGGCCTGTTAAATCTGCCAATACCATTAATAGAAAAAGAGTGAGGAATGTATTGGATGATGGGGTTGTAAATCTGAAAGAAATTTGACAAATTGGTGAAAGAGCCAGGATAAAAGGTAGAATGCATTTGAATAAAGACGAGGTTCTGCATTCCAGTGGGAAGTTTTAATCGTCAGAACTCGTATTTGCAATAAATAATTTCTTCTTCAAAAGCTGAAATAACTTGATCTTTTTTTTCTGGCTGCCACTTTTAGCAGTGGACAATAGATGTCACTAGAAATGCTCTCCACTTCTGCCATCTGGTTTTAATGCTCTAAATTTGCATCATAATACAGAGAGGGGGCTCTTCTGACATTTGAAGACTTTGCAGTAGGGAGGAGACTACTTAAAATGGTCTTGATTGTAGCCTCTTGTTTGAGGTTGTGTTACATGGGTATTTGTTACAGCCAGCAGTATACCAAGGCCATCCAGAACACTGCCTTTTTGCTTTGATTTCATAGCAAAACCTTCATCGAAAGGAGGATTCTTCGTGTGCTGTTGAATGCATTAGTTGATCAGGTCGTTAGTTAAATCAGAGTTATTCTACATGAGTCTGTATCGCTGCTTTGAAGTCTATGGGTAACTTGGTTTATTACTGCCTTGTAATCGTGGCCGTGGATGTATCAAGAAGTTCTGGAATATGAACCATCAGGGGCTTGGAGGGCAACTTGCTAAAATATTCTAGTATCCCAAGCTGGACAGACCACACAGTGCTCCTGTCTAGATGTGAGTTATCTTGGAACGGGAGGTGTTCGCAGTGTGCTTGGACGAATGAGAGGGTAGTTTCCTTTGGCTGGTGCAGTCAGACTTTGTCTGTTGGCACTGCTGGAGTTAAAACCGATCCCTCCTGGGGTTTTGTCACCTTCTGAATTTAAAACAGGAAGAGCATTTGTGTGATGTAGGGGACTTTTCTTTAGACTTGGTCCTTTGCTCTTGATCCCGTGGTGCAAATAAGCATCGATCACCAGAATCAAGAAAGAATAAGGAAGCAAAAAGCTCTACCACCAAACTATACCAGGTAGGTAGAGAAGAATAAAGACAAATACAAGAAATGAGCATAAACTGGGGTTTTGGTTAAAAGTAGAACAAAACTTTGTCCCAGAGTGGAGTCTTTGGTACAGATGTTTTGTTCTTGAGGAGTCTCCAGAGAACATCTGGTGAGTCAAGTAACATCTTGCCACCTCCTAGCATAAGGTATCGAAAAAATGGCAGGAAATGAGCATCCTTTGTGTAGCTTCATTCCAGATAGGCAGAATATTTGAAGCCTGACACTTTTGTGTGTGGTTTTTTTGATGTATAGTGTACAATTTAGGTAAGCACCATCTGCACATCTTGAAATATTAAATGGTTTCAGAACTAGTTTTAGTTCCAAGTGCTCATTTAGGACCCCCAGAAAGAAAAAAAATAAAAAATTGTTACGTAATTTCAGCTTAACCTAAAGAAGCTTTTCTTCTGGAGTTAAAAAACCAAGTCTTCATTCAGTCTTTCCTTAGTGTGTATGGCATTGGTTCTTACCTGATCCATTTATTTAAACCAGATGAATCTCCTCGTTCCTTCCGCTGCCTCAGAACAACCTGCTGCTGCTTTCTTCTCTTCCTCATGGAGATGGGAGTGTTTAATGCCATGCTGTGTAATTAGATCTTCCTTAATCCAAATCTACACCTGCCTGTGTGATGAACTTAAATACTGCAACTTGAAATGCAACGTAGTTTTTCAGGCTATAGAATGAAAAACCCAAGCAGTGGTGTGGATATTTCATAGGATGCTAAAAGGCAGAAACTTAAAACTCATTTGAGGAATTGCCAGGTGAAGTTGCAGTAGCAAGAACTGACAGAATTGAGGGTACACTGAGTTCCTGAAGTAAATGTTCACATGTATTACAGGGGGTAATAAATTACACAGTGAATACTCGTGTAGCTGAGAACAAATTCAGTAACACAAGCATAGAAGTGTTGTTAATGTCCCTGCTTAGAAGGGGTGGGGTGGGGGAGTAACCAACTGTGTAGTCAAAAGTAAACTACACTAAGACTAGACAGTTCCTCTCGTGTCAGAATGCCTGGCATGGTGCTTAAGGGATTACCCAAGGAAATCTGTGCTGTCTCTTCACTGAAAGTATTTTCAGTAATCCCTTGGAAAATCAGGATTGGTTTTTTCTCTTTTCAGATTTTTTTAAGAATTCTGCTTATATTCATCAGTAAACTTAATTTTCATGTATTTGTAATGGGTTTTGTTGTTCTTTTTTAAATTCACGATGAAATTATGAAGTACTCAGGTTGGATATTAAGAAAAATTTCTTTGCTGAGAGAGTGGTGAGACCTTGGAACAGGCTGCCCAGGGAGGGGGTGGAATCACCATCCCTGGAGGGGTTCAGAAAACGTTTGGATGTTGCACTTCATGGTTTAGTGGTCATGATAATATTTAGTAGGCAGTTGGGCTTGGTGATCTTGAAGGTTGTTTCCAACATTTATGATTCTATGATTCTATATTTGCATCCTCTGTTGTAGTGACCTACAGCAGGAGCACCGTAAATAACTCAGCCTTGCTAAGCTTTTCAAGGTTACCTTTTTTGTTGAGTCGTTTGGGAGTGGGGTGGGGGGGTGTTTGCTTCTCCCTGCTGATAAACCACAGAATTATTGGAAAGGAAGTTTTTCCTCATTCCTCAAGAAGTTAATACTAGTGGATTTGGGCACAATTAGTAGTATGCTTTGAGACCTGAAGCTTTGTTGGAGATGCTTGTTGAGGTGTCAAGAGTATGTTAGTACCTAAGGTTTTCATAGTAGCAGCTGTGATGTAGAGGAAGGGTGGGGATGGCAGTGTTACTGCAAGAAAGATTTTGAAACTCAAGCTGGATCTTGTGTAGTTGGTTTATATAAAGTGTTAGTTGTTGGAGTATGTTTTTTGTCCTGCGAGACCTGGGTTGGGAGTGGCTTGGGATCTTCTCCCAAAATACACATGAGTTTGTTTGAAGTAGAATATCCCAGGCTACAGTGAACCAAGAGGAAAAACATTGCGTGGCTGAACTTCTACCGACTGCTTTGTTATAAGTTACACCTAAATGACCATAAATAAAGGATTATATGAGCTTTCCTTTAGTTTATTTGTACATCCTTGACAGCTCTTAACGTATAGCTCCACTGCTCTGCTGTTTCAGTTAGCTAAGAGGGGGAGGGTTTGTGGGAGGGTTTGTTTTTTTGCTCAACAGAAGATTGGAAAAAGGAAGAAGTAAGAAAAATTACAGATGATATGCCTATTATTCCCTCTCCCTCCCCTTTTTAATTTTCAGAAGATGAAGAACATATTTAAGAAATTATGCAAACAGCTTCTGGTAGCTGTGAGGTTTCCTGATTCAAGCATTTTCCCCGGGGATCAATAATTTGAATCTGAAAAACCACAGAAGTTGATTTTGTCAGGCATAAAGCTGATGCTCTTCAGGTTTTCGTATGGAATGCTCAAACGAAAAAAAAAACCAACCCAACAAAACAAACAAGAACCAAAAAAAGCAAAAAAGCCAAGCTGGTTCTTGTAGCAGGCACATTTTTCCTCAGGACTTTATTCTGACAAGAGGTCAGAACAACAGAAGTGGAGTGTTAATTATATTAATAGATTAATTATCTTTATGTTGTGATTCAGATTTAACTGCTTCTTGGCTAATCTAGGAAGGTTGGCTGGGCCAGGCTGGAAGTACACGTGGCTGGGGTTGGGTTTTTTGCTTATCTTGCAAACACTTTACAAACAGCTCCAGCAAAATGGGCCTGTGTCTTAGTGGAGCAAACTTCTATGGGCTTGAAGAGAAGCTGAACTGAAAAAAGGAACTTAGAATCCATCTAAGGCTTTTAGTCTCAGTAAGACATGATTGATTAGCGTTGGAATTGCTGCTGACTTCCCTGGTCAGCTATGGATCCTCCATGAGCAGGGATAAAAGGTGTTAGTGAAACTTGAGGCCTTCTGGTTAGAGAAAAGTAGGGAGGCCAAATGATATGGTGAGATGTTAGAGGTTGTCATGATTGCTGAGGTTCTGGAAACATCAGGATCTGAATTATGGAGATTTTTATGTAGAACTTCTTAAAGGGGTTTGAGTAGAACTTTGAAGGACTGTGATCAGGCTTTGAATGACCTGTGTCCTTCAGAACTTAGGCAGGAAAAGGAAGTCTGTCCTTCTACCATAAGGCAGAACTGAATAGATTTAAATCGGTACTTGAAGGTATTTAACCTGGTAGTTTCACAGCTCCTCCTGCAATTAAAAATCCTCTTGCTGTGCTTTAATTTCAGGATACTTGAACCACTACCAGTTTACCTTTAGTACCATTTACTTTCCAGTTTACTCTCTGTGTCTTGGTGGCAGTTCAAAGCTTACGAAGTCTTCCTCTGTTTGTGCCTTCACTGATTTTTTGCCCCCGTCTCTTGTTCTCTTCAATGCTTTGAATGATGAAATGCATCCAGTGGGATTGTGGAGACCAATGCCCCAGGTTTTTGGAAGTGGTGCTTGACAGCTCAGTACTACACACAAGACAAGCTCTTGGCCCTGTCAGATGCTGTTAGGTGCTGATAGTGTTGTTCCTGTGATGTTTGCTAGTAGATCATTTGGGCTGCCATCAGAATGGGTTGGCCTTTGGGTTTTTTTTCCCCTTTTGTCTACCATTTGAAGATACAGGATACTTATGTAATATTCTTGCTTCTAGATCTAAAGAAGGGCTGTGCCCAAAACGTTTGTTAGTTTAGTCTTGCCTAGTTTAATTATAACAGCATTCTTGGATGTGTTTTCAGCTTCATCAGCTTTTTCAGCTTTTCATGCTGAAATCCTCAAGTCAACAGATAAAGTTTAGTATACTTAAAAGCTCAGTTCAGTTTGGAGCCACACAGAAGAGGTTGTATTGGTCTGCTCATGAGTTTCTGTAGCATAAAAGGATGCAGGCTGGGGCTGTTTGTTGCATTTGGAATAGTGAGTGCTGTTTCATCTAGTTTCACAGCTCGACTAACCTCAGCTTTCCTTGGTGGTCAGCTCCTGGAAACCTTACTAAAGCTAAGCAACATGTTATTGTGTTTTCTGAGCACTCTGATACCACTCTGCAGGTATTTTCATAGGTCAGCATACCTTGTTCAACAGCCCTGTGCAGACGACAGGTTGTCCTGTGTAACTGGAGGAATACATGAAGTTATTGAGGGTGGTGGATTTAGCATCGAAGAGGAGGTTTTGGTGGTAGCTGAAGATGACGTTTAATTGCCCATAACAGAGCATAAAATGACTGCCTGAGGAACTGCTCCTGGAAAGTTTATTGCTGTTCTCACGAAGCAGTGATGGAGGTGAAAGCTCTTGTAAAGTCAATGTCCCTTCTTGGTATAAAATTGGGAGAGGGATTGATTAAAGTGAATAGGAATTGAATTTTCTGGGGTTTAGAGGATCAGCTACATGTGGGCTCTGCTAGAGATTCTCCTGAACAAAACATCAAACTCTATTTGTTGGAATTTCTTATGAAACGGTTTTGAATCCAAATTATGCTCCTCGGAAAGAGAAAGGGGAATTTGTGTCTATTTAACAACATTTTCTTGTTTTTTAAATGCACTAATCTTTGCTTGATAGGGTAGGCACAGGATTTGCTGAGTTAGTAGAGCAGCCTTAACATTTTCATTATAAAACTTTAAAAAGATCTTATGTAAAGATTAATTTTTAATTTTGTTTTTTCTTAGACTTGAAGGGTGTCAACACTGGCTGGTGGATTTATTTTGTAACACTGGAACTTTAAAATTAGATAGCTATTTGTCTTAGCCTGTAAATGTTTGTTTATACACAAGGGTTCTATGCTACGCTCAGCCTTCACTAAGCAATACAATGTTCACTATTCCAGTGTGGTTTTAAATATAAATGGAATAGTGTTGCCTTATTGTGAGCACATGGATTATTTTTTATTCCGTTTGTAATTGTATTTAATGGTTTGGAAGTCTGAGGAATTGCTAATGTTATATTTGTATTTTATGTGACACTGAGTGTCTTTGAAAATGACATTCTTCTGAGGTGCAGTGATACAGAAATCAGGTACAACTTAGTTGTAAATATCTTTTTAGCACAATGTTTTGGGGTTTTTTTGTTTGTAAACTGCTGTTCTAACTTTGTGTTTAGCATGTAGAGGAGAAGCAGGACAAGGGAGACATGTCCAGAGGACACCATTTCTGGCAAATGAATTGGACCCTCTGTGGTTGCAAAGCTTTCTTTTGTGTAACTGGTTATTAGATAGATGAGAGGGAAGGCAGCCCAGATATGAACAGACACTGAAGAGACTTGCTGACCCATAAGAAACTTCATTTTCCTATATCCCTCTTAGAAGATGTGACTAATTATTTGTAGGTTACCCTTGAATTAATGGAGAGGGGTTTTGAGAAGCATCTGTAAGGTCAACTGATCCACTTAGGGATCCCTTCCACAGAACAAAAGTAATCCTTGTAGAATGCGTTTCCTTTATCCAGCATCAAAGGGGTGGGGTCCTCTCCCTTCAGATAACTTTTGCTGTGTTTATCTCACAAACAGAAGGTTTTCCCCATTAGAAGCAGCTTTGTAAGGTCAAGACAGGTTCTGGTGACCACTCTGCGTATGTTTGTCTCACTGCTCCTGTCACCCCTCCTCTTTTTCCCCATCTGAGAAGGTTGAAGAGCACCCGTGGAAACTGAGCCCCATCACAGAGCAGAATGACAAGACATTATTTTGCAGTAAAACGTGAAGCAGGATGTGTAGGGTTCACTTTTTCTTCTCTTAGCTTTCCAGGTCTCCATGAAGCAGATGTTTGCTTTAAGCACTGGGATTGTGAAGGAACTTCTCAAAGATGTCTTGAGGATAGCAACAGTTTTGTTTGTGTGGGTTTTTTTGTAAATAGCCTAGAACATGAAGAGGCAGAAGACTGGAATCAGTGCCCTAAGGAAGAAGTAATTTTAAATTATTCTCATCTTTCATGGCTCTGACTTCATACTTCTCTCCAGTAAGCCTTCAAGAAGTAAATGGAAGGAAGTGGGAGATTAGGAGCGGGTTAGTCCACCCACAAGAAAATCTGCTACAACTTTCATGCCTGCAAATTAATACAACCCATATGGTTTTAAAAAATGGCTAGTCTTTATTTGTGAAATAATAAAGTTAACTTAGTGGTCTTAGGAGGCTGCATGCTATCTGCTCTGCTGCTCAACTGCAGAGGCTGCTTTGGGAAGGGAAACTTCATGACACTACATCCCCCCTGCTCTCTCCCAACATCCTGCTCTATCTCCCTTCCCCATCTCACTACTACCAATAGGTTGAGATTTGAAAAGCAGTGCGTTCTGTCCATGACTAGTTTAAAATGTAATTCAGAGGGTAGTAAGGCTAAGAAGGTGACCAGGGCCCAGAAGGTGATGAAGTGTGGCTGTGAAACTCCACCCTGCTCAGGAATACTCTAGATGTTTTCTACTTTAAAGCTCACCAAGTGGAGGAAGATAGCAATACGTTCAGCATTGGTTTGAACTTATGCCAAAAGAAGGTCTTAAGCAGAGATCTAAAGCAGTTTATGTTCTAGAATGATTTTGTTGGGATAGTGTCATCATCTTCTGGTCAGTTGAAGCACTTGTAGCCTGAATCTCAGAGTGTATTTTCTCCTCTTCCCAGCTAGTGACTGCCCCAGCTTGAAGCTAGGAAGTGTGAGCTTCACTCTTGTACTCCTTCAAATCTCATTCTCTGAGCAACAAAACTTTAAAGCAGGTACCTCTAGAAGTTCAAAATGCAAACTAAAATCACAAATCCAGGTACTGTATTTGATTGATGGGAGCCTCACTAAGCACTTAGCTTTATGGGCAGTGGATATTACTAGTAGCTGGCTTTGCATTTTGTTTTGTTGGGTTGGTTTTTTTTTTGGTGGGTGTTTTGTTTTGATGTGTGCTTACGGTGTGCGTGTTTGGTTTGGTTTTTTATTCTCTAAGGTTTATTTTGTAAATCCTCTTTACCTTTTGCCTTCAGGAGAAAAATAACCTAATCTAGAGCATGGAATTGGAGCTTGTCCATATTGTGAAGAGTCGAATGAATTCGTGGAGATGACGTTGCTTCTCAGTTATGCTGAATTAATTCTGTTGGAGGACTGGGCTTGGATTTTGTCACTCAAAGGAAAATGTCATTTGTCTTCACTGTTAAATTAGAAGGAACATCTCTGGTGGCCATATAATGATCGAGCTTCTTGGTCTTCAAAGGTGCTTTGGTTTTGGGGAAACCTGTCATCCTTGTTCTCTGTGTCCTTCTGCAAAGGGTGTTCAGGAGAAGGCTGTATGATAGAGAAGAAGTGGGTGGGGGGGAGGCAAGGGACTGATAATGGGTAGGGAATGGTAGATTTAGAGACCAAGTAATCCAAGGTAGATTTCAAAGACAGCCAGAGCAAATGAGTTTAGTGTAAGGTAAACTTCAGGAGCTGTAATTCCACATTTCATGTTCCTGGGCACAAAGGAGATGATGTTTGTTTGACTCCAGCTAAAGGGACCTTAGGGCAAATAATATTTTTCACTTTTAAGTATTATCCACATGAACACAAAATAATTATGGTAATAAATATGTATATATTTAAGGAACAAGCTTGAGAGAATGAAAATTAATGGAGATTACAGCGGAGTTTCAATGTTTGGGGAGCATGTTTGCAAGAATTCTGGATACCAACATGAAAAAGCAAATGAATTAAGATGCAGAAGATCATCACGTGGGTGGGCAATAAACATGTTTTAATTTTTAGAAGAGTCATCAAGTATTCTTAGCTTTACAGGCTCTTCTGTAATTGTCTCAGTAAAAAGCATTTGTGGCTTTACAAAAGAAATTCTCCACTTTTCCTGAGGGCAAACTTGGTTTGGGAGCTCTCTCTTTTTTTTTATTAGCAAAATGAATGCAATGAAGAAATGTTCTTCCATCTCTTACATCAATATGCAGATCTTCTTAAAATAAATGCAGTTGTTCTTCAGCTTCTAGTAACTACGAGAGAGATAAACATGGAGTGGCTAAGACTACGAATGATCAAGTCCAAAATAATAACGATGATGCTGTGATTGCTGTGCTCTAGGCTGTAGCTCTTAATTGTTGTCTTAACAAGCAAATGGGCTGTTCGCTCTGTTGGAAAGAGATCTCAGTTGCTGGTATGTTCATCTGGTGCCTGAGATGTTGTAGAAGAGGAACTGAAAACCAACTCTTCGTTCTGCTGTCAAATGCTGCTTTTACACAGATCTCTTTCTTCACAAAGCTTCCGAATACTGAGTTCAGTTTGATGTCTCAGGGCGGTGAAACTCAGGCATGTGTTCTGTTTGTCCTGTTCCCCTTCCCAGCAGTGCTTGAACTTGCCAGCCAGTTTGATCAAAATTTGATGAATAGAGATATTAAGTGATGTGAAAATAATCGGTTGAATAGAGGAGAGATCCTAATGATGCCGTTCACTGAGGGAGAAGCCGTAGTTAGCTCTCTGCTGATTAGGTACCGAGACACCCCACAGCAGCTCAGTCTCTAGACTTAATCCTGGAGAAAGCCAAGCTTTGCCAGTTCATCTGATAGGTGGTTTAGATCTTTATTTTTGTTTGCATAAGCCTGAGTGGAAGACGCTTTCATATACAATCTTTTCTGTGCCTCCCAGTTGTACAGAACTGCTGTTTAACTCTGTATTCCACAAGGCTTTGTGATTTTTGCAGTCGACTTCACTAGGAGACAGGATCAGCCCTGCAGGCAAAATTAAAACAAAAACTAAATGCCTTGGTACAATTCAAAAGCTTCTGACTTCCCCCCCCCCCAACTTTGCTTTCAAAAAGCTGATGCTGATACTCAGTAGTCTTTAAAACCAGGCTGAAACTGAGCAACCAAAATCATAGTCACAGTAGAAAAGGCTTGACAGAAGCCAGTGCTTCTACGTGTTCTTAATAGCAACTGATGTGCATTCGTTATTGCTTCGAATGTTCTTTGCTAGCTGTTAGCATCATTGCTTACCCAGTGAGTACTACGCAGATACTCTCGGTGGGTGTCGGCATGCACATCCTCTACAGCAAGAATGAACGTTCCCGTCCCACGGCCCTAATTCCTGACAGATGTTCCTTACCTCAGTGAATGTTACCATCTGATTGGCATTACTCAAACCAGACCGTTTTACTTCAGTGGCACACAGCTAGCTACTCGATGAGCAGTAAAACGTTGCAAATCCTTGGTATTAAATATGCTGAAGATAGTTAACTTCTCCAATTTGTGTTGTGTTGGGGTTTGTTTATTTGTGTCCTTTTTGTTTTGTTTTTCTCTTTGTGCATTGTCTTCTGCTCTATCCCTACCTCCTCTTCCCTCCATAACTGAAAGTGTGGGATTTTGACTTTCTCCAGAACACAAATTCTATTTATTTTTATTTTTATTTAGAAAAACTGACCCTGTTATTTGAAAGAAGGCAATGAGCATGTGTCTACTGGTTACTTCTTAAAATAACAAATAGAAGCTAAGTAATGTAGAAAGAAAAAAGAAAGCATGAAGCACTTGGCTTCTTTTGAAAAATACACACTCAAGAGTGTAGAACACCAAATAACTTCCAAAACTGAATAAAAAATAATTCTCATGCTGTGCAGTACTTTGTTTTCACCTGCATTTTGTAGCCTAATAATACAACAAGAAAGTGTGTCCTTGAGGAGAATGATTATCGTACTGGGATCATCCATAAGGATAACTGGAAGGAGCAGCCAGGATCTCCTGACACTTGGATTGATAATCTGTATCGGTCTCGTCTAAAAATGCCAGTCCACACGCTCTGTTTATTAAAATTCTTCTTGGTCATGCACTGACCAGTTGCTATTTAGAGGGATTTTGTTTTCGGGAATAAAACTTACTTTAGGCCCTACATTTATTTTTTTTTTTACCTCTTAAATTTTTGTAGCTACTTTTCTGCAAAAATGCTTTCTTTTTATGGAACTAAGACAGGCGTCTTACGTTTTACACCTTAAAGCACAGACCGACCCAATTTAGGGAAAACTGAAGAAGGATCTGCAGCTTTCTGATTTGTAATGTAATGAGACTGACTTGCTCAAGGTCATTGCAGAAGGTTGTGAAAGAGCTGGATGTGTAAAAGTGGCTTTTCTGCTCTGCGAGCTGCTGCTTGAACCAGAAGGGCACCTCTCCTGTTGCCCGTGTGTCTTCTGTAGAGGCACAAATACAATACCTTGTGTTCTAAATACCACTATAACATGGTTTGCTTGAATATTTAAGGTAAAATAAGCGACTTCGTTGCTGGAAGTGTTTGGTTGGCTGTGTAGCACGTAGGGGCTTGGAAAACTTTGTGGCTGGGGGGGGAGGAAAGCATCCAGGCATGTCTTCAGTTCCCTTTGGCTTTCTTCAGCCCCAGAAAGAGCTTTGTGCCTGAGCAGTGATGCAGAACATCTGATGGGCCTGGTTGTGTCCTAATCTCTCTCCCTTTTTTTTTTTTTTAATTCCAGTGAATTTTTTTCTCTCCTTTAAATAGAGATGAAAACAATACTTAAAAAGCAACTGTATTTATTGAGAGTTTTGACACACACCACTGTGTTTCACATGGCTAGTGTATAGAAAAATGAAGATGCCCGTGTAAAGAATGGTAATTAAACACACACTGGAGATGAGTGTGAACTGCTCCGAGTAGGCAGATAGGTTAAGTTGAAGGCTGCTTTAGATTAATTCCCTTTTGGTTATAGTCTCGGATAAGCCTTATGCCTTATTGCTGAGGGCTGGGAGCGAGGAAAGATTAGCATAGAATATATCAAGAGCTTTAATGATCACTGGGAGTCTTCTTCCAGTTGATTTACTACTTTTTTTTTTTTAAACACATCTTTTAGCTGAATCAGTTGTCATTTTTTTTTTGGTGAAATCTTTTGCTAGGAGTAAAATGGATGTTTTGTTTCCTTCCACATAAGCTGCCCGACTGTGTTTATAAACACATGCTCTTGCAATGTTTATACTCACATTTTTAAACGGGAAAAATCAAATAAATAGATGGTTGTAAGCAGTTTTGATGTTTCCGTGCTGCCGAGTTAAGAAACAACTGCTTGCCTGAGTGGTGTGTACGTTTGTGGTGACCTTTGCCTTCTTGATTAGAAGTGTATAAAGAAGGCCTGGCTTTAGAGCGGGGCTGGCGGTGGTGCTGAGTAACTCCTGTGATATTATTGTGATATTACTGTGATATTTCGCCTTCATTTAAGGCAAGGGAGCAGTCCCAGGGTTCTTTCATCACTAACCTTGCAGTTGTGAAGTCAGGCAGGGAGGGGGTGGAGGTTCTGTCAGCGATAACCCCGCAGCCACGCAGGTGGGGATGCGGAATCTTGCCTCAGTTCCTGGTGAACTTTATGGAAGTTCCGCGGCGGTTTTAAGGCGCTGGGGGTCTGGTTTTTTGCAGTACGGCCGCAGGCAAAGTATAGATACAAACCGTATAAAAGCGGTGCCGACCTCTGAGGGCTCGGTGGGCAGAAGGTGCGCGGAGGTGTAGCTGGGCCGCAGCCGGGCTTTGTGCGGGGCTCCCGGGCAGGGGCCTGGGGCCGGGGCCGGGGGTGAGGCCGGGGGCCTGAGGCCGAAACAACAGCGAAGAAACGGGTCCGGGGGAAGCGCATCTCCAGACACCACCCGGGTCGGGCTTGATTTGCGGCTTAGGAGCTTTCAGGAGCGGCTGTCGGGTTGGTAAACAGGAGGCTGCCGGGTGAACCGAACAGAAGGGGGAGATTAGCATATTAATGCGGCGCTCGCTAATCGCCTCCCCTCCCTCCTCCCCGCCTCCCTCTCTCCCCGAGGCAGGAGCACGGGCTGCAGCGCTCGCTCCGCCGCCTGCTCTCGCCCTCCTCGGCACCTCAGCCCCGGGAAAAGGATGGTCCGAGCTTTCCTTCGCCGAGGCGGGAGAAGATGAAGCAGCGGCGCGGCCTCCCCCTCCCCGCGCCGCCTCCCCCGGCGCGCTCCCGGGCCGCGCTCCCGCCGCCCCCGCCGGCAGGTGAAGGCAGCGGAGCGGCCCGGGGAAGGTGAAGCGGAGCTCCCGCCGCCGTACCCGGGGCGGGCAGGCGGCCTCCGGCCTCGTCCCGCCCGAGCTCCGCCGCGGGAACCTCCTATGCCGAAGCCTGGCCGGGATCTCCCTCCCGGCGCTGGTGTGTATGTGGCTGCTGGAAACGCCAGGCCCGCAGGCCCCGGAGCCGGCAGGTGCCGCCTGTATGGAGAAGAGCGGCTGTAGCCCGTTCCCGATCTGCTGGGCTAAAGGTACAGGTACCCTTCTTTAAGACAGAACGCGTCCCCTTCCCGTTAATGTATTGGTTTCCCACCTGTGGGTCTGTAGGGTTTGGGGTTCCCCCCCCCCCCCCCCCGCTCCCCTTAGCAAATAAAAAGCAAACTAGAAAATAAAACATTTTTAATTCTAGTCATGCACTTGTAATGGGAAGCAGCTCGCAGGGTCTTTCACCTGACAGCTGTAGTGCTTTTTATTGCGCTTTGCTTGGAATTGTTTGAAATGACAGAGCGCTTGAGCTGTTTGATTTTTTACTTCCAGTGAGGAGAGGATCCTGACGGCTTTGGGTTTGATCTTTGTGTGTCTGGAGCTGCGGCGAGCGCGATCCCGCTTACCTTTCGGAAGAAGTAGGTTGTCGGGGGCTGATGGTAGGGAGCCTTTACAGTGGAAGCCTGACACCTTCCTCCTCGATGGCTTAGAGGTTGCCACCCCTATCGTTCACCCCCCCCGAAAAGAGACAATGGCCGGCCACAAAGCCTGCATTTATTACAGCGAGAGGCTTCGACTTGAAGTTGAGGCTTAACAATAATTAGATGGATGGGGGGGAAACTCATTCACACGATTAGCTGGACTTGCATCCCAAGACGTTCATATTTATCCTCTTATAATCTAGAAGGTGTGTCGGTGGTGTGGGTGGGAGTCTGTATGTGGAGATACAGCGCAGGGGATTAAGCTCAAAATTCTGTTAGTAGATCAAATCTTCCTTAGATGGAAAACAGCTCTTAAAAGGTTGAGCGGTGCTGCTCGCAAGCATAACTTTCCTCGTGTTCACTTTCGTTTCAATGTGCTTTCTTTTTTGGAAGAGAAGCTGGCAGCGAAGTATTGCGTCACCGTGATCTTGGATCTCAGACAGAGGCAGTTACTCCAGGAGTTCAGGGGAAATGGATCTGAACTAAGGATTTGGTAGGAGCAGCTGGTGATGAGTTGTCTTGGAAAAAAAAACCAAACAACCCAGTAAATTTATTCCGAATTTCTATTGTCTCGTTATTTGGATAGCACAGGAAGGAGCATTTAACGCTGTCTTTGTCTTGCATGCTTTCCGGGCTAAAGTGGCATTGGCCACACATTAACATGTTACAGGAGCACATCTCCTAGAGATAAATTCAAAAGGAGGAAGCGCAGAACTTCAACACCACGTCCTGGGGGTGTCTGATGAAGTTCAGAATCTGTCAGGGGAATAACAGTTCATAAACCAGTGAGTAACAGTAGCTGGAAACAAAGCTTGCAGAAAGCTGTGCTTTGCGTTTAGTAAAAGCTGTTTACCATGAAGGGTGATGGTGCCGCCTACTCGGGCAAGGAGAGCCTGAGATGCAATCTCCCATCTCCCATCTCCTTGGACTGTTGTGAGTGTCAGCAAGGCGGTGCTGCCCGGAGAGTAACTTTGCAATGCAGAGAAGGAAAACCGTCTCAGAGAAGCAGCAAGTTGCCCCCATCTGTTGTTAGCAGGTTAGCGTTGGGGGTATCGGTTTGCTCTGGCACAAGAGGATGGCTACAGCAGGGCTAGCTGGCTAGCTGCTGCTGGCCAAAGACGGCTGCACCGGGCCACGATGAAAGGTATCGATCCTCCCCGCCAGGCACGCTTCAGCGACTAAAATGAATGAAAACAGATCCCACCCTCTGCCCCTGGTCGCCTGTCAAGTGTTCTCAGAAGGTAACTTGAGGGAGGATTGCTTGTCCAGCCTCTCCTGGCCCGGACTGGAGAAGAGCCATGTAATCCCTTTCTGTTCCTGTTGGGGGGCGAAGGGGGACACGGGGAGTTGCGTAAGAGGACTAAGGCACCAGCATCCTCTCGGCTGCCAGTTGCAGGGATTTCTAGAAGAAGCTACATCTCAGCCTCCACACAAATTGGGACGGATGAGAAATAGCTTGTGCTATACTTGTCATTGAAGGGTGACCATTCCTTGGTTGATGAGCACTCTGGATACTGTTCACCAGCTTAACCTCAGGGGAATGAAACGGATCTGGCCTACTTTGATAAGAGCTGCGAGGTATCTCCAGTCGAAGAAAGGTAATGTATTAATGAGAAGCATTTAGTTTGGATAGCTTTATTCTGGTCCTTTGGCTTTTCTGGGAAAGCGTCAGGTTACCTGCAGGAAAAGCTGCTAAAACTTTTAAAAGCATTCTATAATGCCTTAAAATGTCATCTTGCTGTATATGGCTTATTACCGGTAACTTATTTCTGAACTGCCTGTTCTCTTTTGTATTGCGACAGATTAAGCTTTGGTTGTGTTGGTTGTGATCTCAGAGCACACGTTTGTTCTTTGAACGTGCTTTGAAACAATCGAGTCTTGCCTTCCTACGGAGCGTGCTTCTGCCTTATTTTTAGGGTCCTTAAATCTCAACTCCTCAATCTCCTTAGCGATCCTCTGCCATGACCCAATTGCAGCCACCTCTGCGTGCTCTTGTCAGTAGGGACTGCATCAAAGAACAAGATAATTGCTTTCTCTACCAGGTATTTTTGTGATCCGTGCTGCAGGTTTTGTGTCCTCTTTATGCCACAGTCCAATCAAAGTGGAGTTACTGAATTCAGTCGTTTGAGCCTGGATCTGCGTACGTCAGAGCGGAGAGCGTTCTGATTTTGCAGAGGAAGCATGTCTTTTGTTTGTTGTCATATTTCTTCTCAGCAAGTCTGTGTTATTTCAGTAGCGATAGGAGTAGGACATTTTTGGCCGCTCCCATGAAGTAACCTGAAACTTAAAATCTCTGGTCTTGTGGAGTAAACGGCCTCAAGTTCAGTTAGAACTTCGGGAGAAGCTGAAGTGGGTGTCTTGGTCCCCAGAAGGCAGGACTCGTTTTCCAGCTTAGCCCTCGACATTTGTGCCAGTATCATACAGGGCTGTTTTCTTTCTGACTGTAACTGTAGACTAGAAAGTAGTCACGGATCACTAAAAACTTCTCTAATCTTTGGCAAGATTATTAATGGCCTAATGGATTGCACTTTGGTTTAGATACTTTTGCTGGTGACCTTTTTCCCCCACCCCGAGTTTCATGTGGCATGCCATTGGAAGCTTGCAAAACAGCTTGGTGGAAGAAATGGGAATGTGACAGGGAAGGACAGTTGGATAGCTCTGCTGTGTAGCTGTAAATTACCCACCCCAAGAAGAAGAAAATTTCTTGACTGTCTTCAATGTGAAGAGCCCTGCTTAATAATTCATGAACAACAAATGGATGGGATGTTGTTAAGTGTATGTTGTGTGAATAGTTAGTGAGGGGAGACCACAGTTCCTGAATTCAGCTGTTCAGGCTAACATGAAGAAGTCTATACTGTCTTAAGATAGTCAAAAAACATGTCTTAATTAAAAAAATCAAACCCAAACCAACCCCCCAAAACCAACCCCAGCAAAAAAACCCTACAGAATTTTAGCTAGCTCTGTTGTGAAATGTATTTAATCAACTGGGAAGGAGTTTTACCCTATTTATGACAATCTGTTAGTGTTGCAATCTCTTTTTAAAGTGATAAGCAATTCCAAGTTAACTGTTGAGGGTGTTTTTTTCTGATGAATCCTGCTGTTTCGGGAGGTGTCTTCAGACAGAACCTGCTGGTGAGCTGTTGAGTATAAGGGAGATAGTTATATACATAAAAGTGCAGTGCTGTTTCTCCTTCATCTCCATCTCCTAATGCTCTGCTGTTTTGATAACAGAAAAATACTGAAGTGATAATTTTCAGTCCAAAACACCCTTAGATTTTCAGGTGATAGGCAACCACTGAAAGGGCCCCAGTGGTAGAAACAGAGAAAGGAAAGATGCTGGTATAATGAGGGTAGGGTATAATGAGGGTAGTTTCTAAACCAAGATTTCTTAACTGTTATTTTGCCACAGACACTGTACATAGAACATAAAAAGCTCTGGAAAAGCCAGGGGGGTTTTCTTCTCTTCAGTGTTGCAGTGCAGCATGGGGTAGTATGCAGCTATGAGAGTACTGATGCATTGCCATTAGGGTGATTTGTTTCTTATTCAAAGAGTACTGGGATAGGAGATGAAGCTTGAGATATTTTTACAAAAAAGGAAGGTGATTGTTTTAAGTGCTGCATTCAGGTGCTCCCTCTGTAATGGAGATGTATGATCTTATCAACTGTAGCACCTAGGAGGGAATCGGTGAGCCAGCCTGGAATTACATTCTGAGCTACCAGGAAAAACTCTTAACTTAAGGAAGAAGAAATGTTGTAAATATCCTTTTTAAGATGCATTAGAAAAGGCTGAAGAGCCAAGTGTGGAATTCAGCGTTTGAGAGAACAGCGCATTGATTCAAACTGTGCATTTTTGCTGAAAATTAGCCCAGGAGTCTGGGGCCTTGACAGCTTTCTTATTCACTGGGTTTGAAATTCTTTATCCTAAGTCATACTGTGTCTGTATTTCCTGTATGGCACATGTATATCCAGACATGCACACAGGCAGACTCATCATTCTCCTTACCCAGTTAGCTTGGCAACACTCGCAGTGTTTCAAAACCAGCATCCTTAGATACTGAAGATGATCAAGATTGATCTCTTCCCTGGTTTTGCATTTTTAGTGAAGACAATCCCTTGAGCAACTGCTCCTCATGTGCAGCTTGGAAGGGCTGTTGTAATGAAATAAGCTTTTCTGCCTGGTGTTACCTTGGAAAGAAATACATCAGCTGGTCTGAATCCTTCCACTGAAGTGTTGCTTAAAGAGAATAGTTGCAAATTAATTTACTGTAAAAATTCTGGTGTGCCAGCATGAAGTTTGTAGTTTCCATTATTAGTCTGCCCCCTCCCAGTATCCTTTAATTCACGACCTAATAGAGATTTGTTCACAGTAATCTATTAAAAACTGGAGGCATCTTAAATGAATATACTCTCACATTACTGCAGGCAAGCCCCTGCAAGCTACTGAGGTCTATGGAATAGCACAGCAAACAAAAGACAAGCATCAGAAAACATCTTGGTCAGTGTTGTGTGCTGCTTAAGCTTGTTTTAACATATCTTAAATGTATTCAGTCATGAAGAGTCCATCATCTTGCAAAATAAATGAGATCACTGCGCTGTCTGCTGTTGAATCCATGGTGAGAATTAATGGTGCCATTTTTTTTCTGCTGGGTTGTAAAGGACAGGGATTGCCCAGGTTGTGGAGGTAAGTGGTGGTTGGCCAGCACGTAGATGATGCTTTATTTACTGACATGCAGAAAGAGGGTTGGATTTTCATAGAATCACAGAATGGTAGGGGTTGGAAGGGACCTCTGGAGATCATCGAGTCCAACCCCCCTGCCAGAGCAGGG